>SZWC01001859.1:193563-205136 GCA_023375785.1 Penium margaritaceum | reverse complement strand
TATAGGTATAGATATAGATATAGATATAGATATAGATATAGATATAGATATAGATATAGATATAGATATAGATATAGATATAGATATAGATATAGATATAGATATAGACATAGCACTCTCATTAAATTAAATGGACTGCCAAGGTACATCATGCAACTGGGTCCGCATGCAAGAGAGTGTCATGGCTGCATGCAACGGAGAGAGCCGTGTTTGCATGCAAGAGCTGGCCGTGATGGCATGCAACCGAGCGTCCATCTAGTCAATGTCTTGCAAGCACAAAGCAAGGCCTAGAAGGAAAAAAACCACAGGAGAGTGTCAAAATGTGTCTTTGTCAAGGCAGGAGACCTGCCGGGTTCGCCTCCACAAGTGGTTGGGCTCTTCTCTCACGGAAAATACCGAGTACTCTCAATAACGGTTCAGCTCCGGCTTAGAACCAACTCGTTCATCACCACTGACTAGCCGTTAACGGTCCTCTACCTATCAACGGCCATCCTACCAAGGAATCCCCTAATAAGCGGCCCGGCCGCAAGCACGTCCGGCTAGTGCACAAGAAGCCGTTGCATGTGATTTGTCCTGTTCTGTTGTGATAGAAGGAGGATGTTCATTCCCTCCTAGTTTAACCAGAATAGTTCTGCTCATCCTGTTCCCCCTTGGTTCCGCGGCTTCGCCGCCGTGTCTTCGCTCTGCCCGTCCCTCGCACCTTCTGTCTTCGCCAAATCTCGACGCTTCGCTCCGTCACTCTTGCTCCTTCGCTCAGCTCTCATACTCCGCCAACCATCATTCCCTTCGCCAGCACTCTCTCTCACATCAACCTGTCTACCTGCGCTACCTCGCATCTCAGCCTTCATCAGCTCTCGCGACTAACTCCTCAAACCGCTCTCGCTCACGTCACTCTGCTAACGTACATCTGCATGTCCCGATGCTTCTGCTTGCTCCTGCTACTGCTGTTCTCGTATCTGCATTCTTCTGACATGGTATCAGAGCCTCAGGCAACATCACCCGGAGTTCCGTGACCGCGTCATCGCTCTGTCATCATCCCTTCCTTATTTCTTCGAACCGCATTCTCCTGCCGCCGCTACCGCCATCTCGCGCCTCGCCGCTTCGTCCGCAGCTGACATCAGGAACTCTGCTTGACGTGTTCTCCACGCTGAAGAAACGCCCACTCATCCTGAGGAAGCCCTTCGCCCATATCCGCGCCCGTGGCAAACAATCAGTGACGAGTCGCCCATGTCAGCCGCAAGCAACTCTCGAGCCGCCGCCTGCCGTCAACTACCAAGAAGGCGCACATCCGGATCCCATGCTGTCCTCCCCTCCCCCAAGTGTATTAAAAGTGTGTGCATGGTCTGTGTATCGCACAGACATATAAGAAACACACTAGTGTAAAGAAACAGTTGATGTACGATACACACGCTAGCCACACTATCCCAATACACTCGACACTTAGGGGGATAGGGAGCTCCGGAGTTTGTTGGTGACAATAAAAACCAAAAAGTAACTGCGAGATTACGCTCGATCTGAAGCTTGGTTCCACTCGAAGCTCTGAAACCGGATTTTAGACCTTCAGTTTACAAAATAGTCCATTACAAATGTACGAATACATATGTTGGTCTACTATATGGACACCCAGGATTACATTTCTTTTCCAATGAGGCTGTTAGATCAAATATACAAGGAACAGGTCTCTTGTACATAGTTTTCCTTGTGAACAGGAAATTACAACATCAAAAGACAATTTTGTGGAATTATCGTAGTCTACCTTCTTATTACACTGAACATGTCGTGTACATGTTGGAAGATGGGGCATAGTCCATGCTCCAAACCTGCAAAAGTTCAATTAGAATATGTTCGGTTTGAGGTCGGCACAAAAAAAGAGCAAGAGGAGGGGGGAGAGGTTGTCACTCTCTCCCCCACCCCTCCTGCCTACCCTACTCCTTACCCTGTCGGCTATCATGTCTGTTGATGGGGTCATTACGCCGCCGGTGCCTCCATCTTGGATGTGCGCCTGCCGCAGCCATTCCATTGTGCCTGCTGAGTGATAGCCTCATTGGGCAGCGCAGGATGTATTCTCTGATGCTTTGCACTTTTTGGTTGAGTGGCCGGAGTCCAAACAGCAAGGAGACCAAGCATGCAAGCGTGAGCTCCACTCGGACCGTGGCTGACGTGGCGATAAAGCAGTGGCTTGGCGGCTAACTGACTGAGGACGCTGACTTCCAAGTCGGCGACCGGCGTCGTGGGAGACAACCGGCTCGGCAGATCAACGTACGGTGACATACATCGAGGAATCAAATTATCTTGACCATTCATTGATTGAGGGTGCCTGGAATTTTCCAACCTCGATCAAGCAGTCGGGACCCAGTCTCTCTCTCATATTGTTCTCTTAGCAGCACCACTAGTAGTAGTCGTAGCGCTAGTACAATTTGGCAGTCATCTTCTCTTGCTCAAAGTATTGTCTGTACTTCATCTTTTTACGTTTGATCGGTAATGTTGGAAAGCTCTGGTGATGAGCTGCACATTGTAACTATTGATGTCATCTGTTGAATTGTGTGCAGTGTGTGATTCAGAGAACCGAGTACCTGATTACTGTGTAAGCACTCAGATGAGCAGTGTTTAGTGCGAACCAAACTGTGACTAATTTCAAACTGCAGCTGTATTGATCTGAAATTGTGTCTGTGTGCATCTCACCTTCCTAGAGCCCCTCAATTATGTAAATTTGGTATCAGAGCTTGGGATGCCCCTTAACACCTTAAACGCCACCATGGAAGCATACAACAGTGACAAAAGTGAAAACAAATTGTCCCTTTGACGGAGGTGACTATCATACCTTTGCAGTTAATCTACGTATGGTCATTTTGAATAATGGACTTTGGGGAGTCATCGATACCCTTGGAGAGACCGTGAGCAATGCGGCAATGGTTGAAGAAAAACAAGAATGGCAATGATGCTGAGAACGAGCATTCTCCATCCTGGCTATGCGCCTGCAAGAGAGACTTGAATTCCTTATACGAGACAACAATGACAAGCTATGTCCAAGGAAGGCCTGGAAAGCTTTAAAAATTATACGAACCAGCGATGTGGAGCTTAGAGCGCTACTCACTGGATTTCATGCATAGAAGATGGAGGCTGACACCAAGCTTGAAGATCAAGTCACTCTCCTCAGCAGCATAATTACAGGACTTGGTGAACAAGTGTCTACTTGACTACTCCTGCTGACCCTTTTTTGTGGATTGCCTCCCACATTCAGCGATAATGTCAAGCAGTTGCAGACATTTAAAAAACAAGGGAAGACCTTTGATTAACGGCTGGGCAACTTGAAGCATGTTTGGTACAACATGGACAGCAGAGAGGAAACCAACAATTTCTGTCAGCCGAGGCCAACCCAGCTGCATTTATTCAATCATACAGCCTCACCCTGGAGAAATCAGTTGATGAATTCCTTCTTGGTGAAGACAAATATCTTTGTGACCATGGCGATGATGCAGTACATACAGCGGTTTATCAAAGCAAGGGACGACGCTCTCAGCAGTTTGTGTCGGAAGAATGCAAGAGCCACGTGGTGCGCGGTAGACGTGGAGCGAAGGCGACGCGGCAAGCGGAACGGCTGACGCAAGATGACGCAAGTGAGGGACGAGCACCGAAAGCAGGTCACAAGCACGGGAGTTGGCAAGCACGGGACCTGGTTCTACAAGCCAACCAAGGTTCCCAAGGCCTGATGTTCATTCAGATGAACGAGTGTGTTGGGCTTGTAACAGAAAGGAATTCTCAATTTCACCAACTACGCGGCCGACTCACCATCAAGCCTTGTTTGTTGAAGATCCTGATAGCTTTGCTACAGCCATAGCATCAGCAGTCGCCCACGTAATTGAAGGAAACAGAAAAGAAACCCCTCACAACTTTGACGTACGGATATCTCAAAGCAACTCAAGAAATGAATATCAGCAAAACTCCACAATCTGCATTCAGGGTGCACAAGATTTCAGCCCATCAGAGAGCAACACCGACCATCTCATTCTCAAGGAATTTTCAATGTGCACCATCGACAGTGCATTCCTCATGGCTGCCTGGTCAAATACCTGGATCATGAACTCCGGATCAACCAAGCAAATGTCATGCAAACGAGGTTGGTTCACTGACTACAAGCAACATGCTACACCCAAACCTGTTCGTGTGGGTGACGGAATAATTATTCACTCTCTTGGCAGTGGCACATTTTGAGTGAACATCAATCTTGAAGGCAAGACAGTTGTCGGGGATTTTTAGGAAGTTCTGTTCGTTCCCAAACTAGCGGCACATCTCCTTTCTGTTACCCACCTCAACAGCAAGTGACTGAAAGTGGAATTGAACCCTCACAAGTGGTTCCAAGTCCTGATCCACCAGGGTAGCTTGTCGTTGTGGCAAAACGGGCTGGATATCTGATAATAATTCACACAGTGCCAACTAGCACTCTACCAGCATATGATGAACTGGCCTTCCATACAACTAGTGCTAGCGCTGGTGATTCATTCTCAGTGTCAGCTGCCGCATTGCGGCACAAGCGGCTGGGACACGTTGGCTACTCCACTCTTGCAAACATGGCCAGTCAAGGTGTTGTCCATGATCTACCAACTAGACTACATCCTCCTTAACCAACCAGCACCCCCTGTGGGGCCTGTCTTACCAGAAAGCAGTACAAGGCATACTTCAGAACCTACATGGACACTTCTACCAAAACGAAATTGGATCTGGTTCACATACACCTTTGCCGCAGCAAAGAGGTATCACTGTCAGGGAAACACTATTTTGTAGTCATCCTTGATGACTACACTCACAGACTCTGGGTGGGTACTCTCACGTACAAACCAGATGCTCTTGACATTACCAAGACCTGAATTCTGCAGGTTGAAAATGAGACAAACCTGTCAGTCAAGCTCATCAAAACTGAAAATGGTGTAGAATGTGCCAACGGGCCTCTGAAAGCATTATATTCCTCAAAGGAATCGTCCACCATACAACAGTGCCCCTAACCCCTCAGCAGAATGGACGCGCTGAACGCATGAACCGGATTCTTCTAGACCGTACGTGCACAATGCTTCACAAAACTGGCCTATCCTCTGCATTTTGGGTGGGAGCTCTGCTTACGGCGGCCTACATCATTAATCATCTCCCAATAAGCAGGCTTCTCTCTGGCACCCATACACCTTATGAAGCCTAGACTGGACGACGTCCACATGTCAGCCACATGAAAGTCTTTGGGTGTGCAGCTCATGCATGGATCCATTCATCCCAAAGGACCTCCAAAGTGGAACCTGGAGCAGGCTCTGTAGTTTACTGGGATACGACGACCACATCAATATTTACCGCTTTAGGTTATTATGGCAAAACACGTTATTTACCATTGCTGTCCCAAATTTGATGAAAGCATGGTGCCATCCAGCCCTGCGGGAATGGCTCCTGAAGTCACACCAGATACTATTGCTGCTGATCCTCCTGAGATTTCCCAAAAGATCATTTTTGACCCCTCACCCGATGACCATGACGGTGTACTTCCTCCCATCATTCCAGCGGATCTGCACGCTGAGAAACAGGGAGCCGAAGCTGCTGAGAATCTCAACGCTCCTCTGGATGACCCTGAACCATCAGTCGACAATGTGTCTGTTTACACTACTTTCCATGGCCCACATCATTCAGGACAGCTTCTCCATGCTGCGCTTTATCAGCATTTTAGCTTCTTTAGTGAAGATGACACTGCTCTTCTGACAGAGGCGGTTGACCCAATAAGCTACAAAGACACAACAAAGCGACCCGAGGCTGTCCAATGGTATGGTGTTGCCCAGAAGAGTTTCAAAAGCTACAAGAAAAAGAACACCTGCACCTTGGTCAACCGCCCAGCTGATGCCCCAGTCGTCACTTGCAAATGGGTTCTCAGAACCAAGCTGGATTCTCAAGGATACCTGGCTCAGTACAAAGCACAACTTGTGGCTCCCAGCTACGGCCAGATACAAGGGGTCAACTAAAGCGACTCCTTTCCACTGGTTGAAACATATTCTTCTATCCGGGTAGTTCTGGCCCTTGCTGTAGGTCACTCATGGCACCTTCACCAAATGGATGTCAAATGTGTCTTTCTTAATGATGACCTTGAAGAAACTGTGCACACGACACAGCCAGAAGGGTTCATTCGTCCTGGACACAAGCCCTCTTTTGCGAACTCAACAGGTCACTCTACGGCCTCAAATGGGCCCCAAAATAATGGAACAAAAAGATTCATGACTTCTTTCTCATTGAAAACTTACAGCATCTTCACTCTGATCACTTAGTCAACTTTGGACATGGCACTCACTTCCAAGGGGTAATACTAAACATAGACCACATCATCGCTGCCGAGTGCTCAGTTTAACACCTGCGCATCACTGCCAACTACAAAATTTGCTATGCTGCAGGGGGTCCCAATGTGCTCTCTGGCTGCTGTGAAGCCGACCTCTCTCGCGATCATGCAACAAGCAAATCCACTGCCAGCTATGTCTTTCTCCTCCATGGTGGACCCGTCAGTTGGAGATCCAAGAAGCAATCTGTCGTTGCTCTCTCCCCTACGGAAGCCAAATAAATTTCTGAGAGCGAGAGCACCACTGAGGTTGTCTGGTTGTGAATTCTCCTCGGCGAGCTTGGTTTTGACCAGATCGCTCATACAAGGATCTACTGTGACAATGAAGGAGAAATCACTCTTTCCCAAGACCCCATGCTGCACGACCATACCAAGCACATCAAACTTCAACTGTAGACGTGAATTCTCCTTGCTATGACCTCATTGCATATTGGGATTCCTTGCAGGGCCGAGCTTTGAATCACTCGGTTTGGTTGAGTGAGCATAAAGTTAGCCACACTCAAATTTCGGGTGCAGGAGCGGCTTCATTCAGGAACTGCCAGGTATGGCAGTAATTCCGCCGCCAGTGGTCCTAGCTTGACTCCAGCTGGCTCCAAAGTCACCCAAGGGCCAAAGGAAGGATCCAAGAAGGTCTCCTTGTACTAGTGGAATCTTTCCTTGGTTTCGGGGCCAAGGGAGGTGGCTTGACGTCACTGCAATAAAGTGCCTCTCCTTGCCTAGCGTTCAGGGCATGGTGGGCGGCTCCACCATGGGTTGCTTGGACGGCCACAGCAAGGGCTCTACTGCTCCATTGTGGGCATTCTGGGATGCGTTGTAAGCTGTGTAGAAAAAAGAACCTCCTCAGGATGTTCAGTGTCTCAGGGATTTGAACTAAAAAGAGTCTAGAAGCTGGTGAAATATGTCAGAGTAAAAGGATCTGAAAAGCATACTCTATAGGATAAGCCAAGTGAGCTCAATAAAGGTTTGCCTGGCCATAACCTCCTCAGTGATCACTCTAGCCATTTTTCGGCACACTAGCCGACCAACGGGCACTGCACCGAGTAATCCCCTAATGAGTGGCGTTCCCACAAGCCCGTCCGGCTAGCGCACAAGAAGCTGTTGCATGTCCTTTGTCCTGTTCAACTCTATACATGGAATATGTTACATTCCCTCATAGTTAAAGCAGAGAGCAGGTTTCTTTCCACATTTTTCTCTCATTTGGTTCCGCGGCTTCACAGCCGTGTCCTTGCTCTGCCATTCCTCATCGCATCACTCTTTGCTCATTGCTCGCTCCTCACCTCTCGGCTCTCTGCTCGCTCCAAATCATTGCTCCGCTCTCAGCTCCACCTCCTCACTTCATCACTGTCGCTCCTCTACTCGTCGCTTCAACCGCCATCATCACTCACTTCTCTCGTGTGCACTTGTCTACGCTCGCACTCAGGTATGGTCACTTGCTTAGGCATCTTCCTGCCCATTCCGGTTAACTACCCTTGCTTCTGACCTGCCTATTGTGCTCGCTCACTGCTTGCATCATCTTGCATCATCCGCGCCGCTTGCTGCGTTGCCTTCTCTCTCCATGCCTCAATCCGTGTCTGCCGCACACTGTGTGTCTTGCATTTTTTCGACATGGTATCAGAGCACTAGGCAACATCCCTGGTGATTCCCACTCCTTTCATCACTTTTGCCGCATTCGTCGTCGCACGCTGCTTCTGCCAAACCTTGCACGCTTCTTTTTGGTGGCATCAGCAGAAGTACCTTGCAGCACACCGTCAACCCATCGTCTTGCCGGTCACCCTCGTGATGTTGCCGGTCGGCCTCCGTCCCGTACCTCGCGACCCATGTAACTCAATGTAACGGTAAGATGATGGCAGCAGTAGTCACAACAGAATGACAAAGCTTCCTTGCGTCTTCCTTCTTCACAGCACCTTCAACATGTCTAGCGCCTTTCGCAGTAGCAGCCCCATCAGCTCCATCCGCGTCAACAGCAGTAGCAGCAATCAGCAAGAGCCAGTGCAATGGACTTAGTCCTGCATCTTCAGGCATTTCCGCACACTTGGTCCCACACTCGCGCTTCGGACTCCTGATCCGTCACTGCCCCCACCAAGCATTCATCCTTGGCAGGCTCGTGTACCGTCACAAAGGACCTAAGTCCTGCCTTGGCAGGCATCCCGGTGTGCATCCTTCACAACAACCCGTTCAATGGACTAAGTACTGTGTTGTCAGGCATCCCCGCGCATGTGGCCCTACAATTTATGCGAAACAGGGCTCGTGTTCCGTCACCGTTCCCAACAAGAAATTGACAGGAGCTGTGCCCCTGCAACGGCCTAAGCCTTGTGTCCCCATGTATCACTGCGTGGTGCGGCCTCTACCCGTTCAGCATCACGGCTCGCACCTTGGCACCGCCATGACCAAGCAGTAGCACAACGGTCTAAGTCCCGCGCGGCCGGGCATCCCCACATGCTACATCAACCATCGTGCTTTGGCCTCGTGTTTTGGCACCGACTCCACCATGGAAGAAAGCAGCAGCAGTAGTAATTTCTCACTCTTTGGCCTCGTGCATCATCACCGGCCCCACCAAGCAATGTCAAGCGGGCCTGTGCATTAGCATCGCCCACATCATGCGGTAGTAACAAAACATCATCAACAACAGCAGTAACGACATCAGCAACACCACCCTCATCATTCTCATTTTGCACTTGCATCTGGACTGCAGGTAGAAGCGACGTTGTGGCAACGTCCTCCTTTGCACAAGCGCAGAAACAAACCACATTTTCATAAGAAGCATGGCAGTTGCATGGATCGACCATTCTTCACTCATTGGAAATGGCAGCAAAACGGCCAACTGGGAACAGCAGTTCCTCTCAGTCGCAACCACAATCACCATCCATGACTACAATGTGGCTAGTTCCCTCCTCGGCCGATACGAACACCTTCACACCTTGGACCAACCTTCCCTGCTCTATCGAGAAACCTACCACATCATCTGCCAGAAACTACAGGCACACACCCATCCTGTTTATCATCAACACCTCTGGATGACACAGTGCGGACCAACACTGTGGCACAACCTTCTCAGGCATGCCTGGCAGTAGAACTGGACCCGTGTCAGGCTCAACAACAACAAAGTGTTCCCCTCCTTGGTTGGCAATGTTCTGGCACCCGACATCCCCGAAGGACCGAGATGCTCCTTCTCAGCATGGGCTCACCAAGTACTTCAGGCACTCTACCCTGAACTCCTCCATGGCTTCTGCATCACCGATTCTCTTCTGAATTGCCTGCTGTAACTTGGACCCTCTTGCTCACTAGTCACCGAGACTGAGCTGCCGGTCCAAGTCAACGCAGAAGTCAGGAGAGATCTCAAACCTGTGGTCATCGAGCCTCTCCATAGGCTTCTTGATGCCCACACCCATGACCTTGGGGCAATCTGGGAACTGCTGCTCGCAACAGTTGGCTTTGTCTCCTCCTTTAAATGGAAGGCCACATAAACACACCAACAAAGAGGTCCCTCACGACCTTGCTTGTCAGCTTCAAGGGGGTGTCCAAATAAAATGATCTGACAAGCAAACTCTGCCGGATAAGCCGAGTGCACTCAATTAACATTTGGCTCCGGCCATAACCACCTTGGTGATCACTCTAGCCATTTTTTGGTACACTATCCGACCAACAGGCACTCCATCGAGTAATCCCCTGATAAGCGGCATTCCCACAAGCGTGTCCGGCTAGCGCACAAGAAGCCGTTGTATCTCCCTTGTCCTGTTCCACTCTACATATGGAGGATGTTTTACTCCCTCCTAGTTTAACTAGAGAACGTCCGTCTTTCCACATTGTTCTCTCCTTTGGTTCTATGGCTTTGAAACCGTGTCCTCACCCTGCCATTCCTCCTTGCCTCACTCTTCGCTCATCACTTGCTCCTTGCCTCTTGGCTCTAGCTTCTCCCATTGTCACTATCGCTCCTCCGCTTGTCACTTCAACCGCCGTCCTTGCGCGCTTCTCTCGTGTGCCCTTGTCCAGGCTCACACTCAGGTACGGTCACTCGCTCGGGAGTTTTCCTGCTGATTCCGGCTAAGTGCCCTTGCTTGTGACCTGTGTCTGCCCGCTCACTGCTTGCCTCATCTTGCGACAGCCGCACCGCTCACCGCGTCGGCTTTGATCTCCGCATCTCGCTCCGCGTCTGCCGCGCACTGCGGGGCACTTGCATTCTTCCAATAAAACATTGTTAAAAGGGAATACAACGTGAAGGCAGCTTTACACACACTTACACATATGTGAGGTACACCTCCATCTAGAGATTCAAGAGAAACAGTGGGTTATACAGGTACACGCCTCATCTCCTGGGCATTCTAACGGTATGATGCATTGAGTAAATGTTGAAGTACAGACAAAGCAACTTCCAAATGAAACTAGTAGCTATTTATACTATCCTAGAGCATACAAAAAGAAACTAGCTAAATACAAAAGGACCAAGCAACTGTCTGCTGCTCATGTGTCTTGCTCGTGCTTGTCAGAGGATCACCGGACAATGGTTGGTGATTCCGGTCACCGAGAAGCCAAGGTTGGCGGATGCCCAACGCCCTCTATGAGATGGATGGATGAGACTTTCTGTATCTTTGGCTTATCTCTCGTCCTCCGTTGATCTCTCGAGAGGAGCTCCCTCGCTCGAACTCTCAGACCATCGATGGCCACGATTGAGGGACTGTTACTAGTTTTCCACCGGTTGTCGCCTTGCCGGCCAGCTCTCTTTGTCCCATTGCTTGCCTGCACAACGTGTCAGCCGCTTGACCTAGAGGAACTCCCGCTCGCACTCTCGTCTGAGCCCATTCTTGCTCTTAGTCCCTGCCAAGGCCACTCTCATGACTTCTGCAATTTTCTCCAGGATATAGGTAGTCCGTTGGCAGTCCATCAGTATCCTCCGAGATCAGAGAAACTGAGTGGAGTGTAGTGGCTGCGGCAGGCACACGTCCGGGGATTGGGCCCTCTGGACAGCATAACTGACCCCGCCATAGGACTGAGGGAGTTGGTGAGGGTAGGTAGGCAGGTTGGGCGGGAGAGAGAGTGGTGACCTCTCTCCCGCCTCTCTTGCTTTTCTTTTGCGTGCCGAGACACCAAGTAGACCACACTTGGAAAATGCAAATGTGAGCAGAAACCATGTCACATTGACATGCGTTTGTGTACAGACTATGTCATGTTTCCGACATTCCCACCTGTGTGCCCCATTCTGCGTCAGCAATGCATGCACAAC
>SZWC01001859.1:175800-189272 GCA_023375785.1 Penium margaritaceum | reverse complement strand
GGGGGGAGGCCGAACTCCGGTAGCGAGGGGGGCAAAGAAGGAGTGTAGAACGTATGGCAAAAACATTCTCGATAGCACCGATTATGTCAAAATTAGGTTCAAACAACACAGGATTGCTCCCGGCATCTACAAATAAATGTTCATAAACTTGGAAGATGGAAATACGTCTACTAAGGGAAACAAACTTTATGTCCTATGGTTTTTCTTCGAGTTTAATTTTATACATCCACGTTTCATGGCAAACGTAGAACCTACATAGTTCTCCAAGTGAACATAACATGACTACGTCCCAACATAATTACCGAGAAACTACCAAAATTCATATGTTTTATACACTGATTGTGTGGTGTATAAAAAGGGGACGATTAACTATACCTCTTGTGGCCTGTCCATGCTTCATAGGGGGTTGCGTAGTTGTCTGGGAGCTTGCTTGTTGGAAGGCAGTTTGTCGGGTAGGCTTCTGTTGTGATGGCTTCTCCCCAGAAGTTCTTAAGAATTTGGGCTGTGTACATCATTTTATGAGTGTACTCGAGTAGAGTCTTGTTCATGTGTTCGGCTTTCCCATTTTGTTGCAGTGTGTAGGGCACTGTGCGTTTGTATTGAATGCCTTTGGCTGAAAAGTAGGACTTGAGAACTGCATTGACAACTTCACCTCCATTGTCCATTCTGATCTTCTTCACTGTAAGATCAGTGATGTTTTCAATTCGTTGTATCCAAGTCTTGATAGCATCAGCTGCATCACTCTTGCAGCGAAGGAGCTGTACCAAGACGTAGTGAGTGTGGTCATCCAGGATGAACAGAAGGTAGTGTTTTAGAGAGATAGAGAGAGAGAGAGAGAGAGAGAGAGAGAGAGAGAGAGAGAGAGAGAGAGGATCATTGACATAACATAAATCCATGTGTAGCGGTTGCAATGGTGCAGCGGAGCTGTTTGTGGGGCAGCTGGGAAAAGGTTGTTGATGCTGCTTCCTAGCGAGGCACCCTGAGCATGGTGGAGCGTCATGCTCACGAGTCAAGATGGACAGAAGATCATGAGCTGCTTGATATTTTGTCATGGTTGAGAGAGCCTTGTAACCGGCCTGGGAAAGTTGCTTATGCCACATCTCTGCTTGTGATGGAATAGTGTTTGCTGGTGATGTAGTAGCGGCCATAAAAGCAATCTCAGGCGCTTCTGTTGAGCTCATGTGTGCTGGAACTTAAGAGGCATCCAACACAGTGAGGTTTTCAACTCGGTTGACAACTGCTGCAAGCTTTCCTTTGACATCGTATATCTTGCAATTTTTGTTCACATCAAAGATCGTGTTAAAGCCACGATCGGTGATTCGTCCAACAAACAGCAGGTTTGCTGCCAACTCTAACACATGAAGAACATCGCCAAAATTAGGAAAGTCTTGCTAACCTTCAAGAGGGATGAGGAATTTCACTGTTCCATGGCCGTATGCTGGGATCATTTGGCCATCACCAACACGCCAACCACGAGGTGTGGAAAAGTCTGATTTTCTGAGAACCAGGGCTTCCAACATGTCTCATGCCGTGTGCAGCTAGATTCCACAATCCAGGCTAGGCCACCAACGGCCAATAAGACTGCCCTGTCAACAGAGAACATTGCAAGCTCTTCGAATGTTGGCCGTTCTGGATCCTCTTGACGGGTTGGTTCAGAGGCAGGAGTTGCGTCTTCTGGTGCGGTGTAGTCCTCATCAGCTAAGAGCTGAAGTTGAGGGATAAATTCATATTATTTTTCTTGTCCCTCCTCATGCTCTTCTTCTTTGCCTGTAGACAACCCTGATAAAATTTCAGAATAGTTAGCACAATGGCTTTCATACAATTTGTGCAGTAGCAAGTGGTCCAACAACCATCATTGCATGCTGTAGTGTGTGAGGTGCAGATCTGGATCCCTGAAAGCATCCTTGTCGTGCACTTCGTGTTGGACAGTCAGCTTGGACATGCCGCTTTCGATTGCAGCTCCAGCATATCCATTTTTCAGGGCGTGCGTATGGTTGTGGTGATCTCGTGTGTGAAGTCTGCTGGGGTCGAGCTGAGGAGTTCGCAAAGGTTCCTTGACTGGTTGGATGGTTGCCACAGGTTTCGCTTGGTCCGTTGGTGACCTTGATATTTAGCAGCCAAGACGACATCACCACCATTGTTTTCCACATACTGATCTTTGTCAAGCATGACTTCCTACACATCTCTTTCAAGTGTTAGGGCGTATGGATTGAATGCTGCTGCTTCAGCCGCTGCTATCGCCGCTGGTGCTGCTGCTGCGGCAACTGCTGCCGCTCCATCTCCTAGTACTGCTTGAATGGCAGTGATGGCGTGTTGGAGTGTCTTTCCAATGCAACTGATCTTGTCACCAACGGCTTTGCCCTTGTTTTGGAAATTTTGAAGACGTTTGACGGTGTCCTTGAAACAACTAGGGAGTCTACGGAATAATGTCTGGACGAGAACTCTTTCGGATACTGGTTCACCCAATGCGCTGATTCTAGAGGCAAGATGCTTCAGATGTGATACGTGATCTTCCACCCGCGTCTCTGCCTGTATCTGTTGAGTATGAATTTCAACCAGAAGGAGTTATGACCCACAATCGCTTGTCTTTTCATACCGATTTTTTAAAGTCGGAAGACTTTAAAAAAGGCCTTCATCGGACAGAGGTCGTCGTTGTCCTAAGGACTTAAGAATTTTATGCATTCCTCTAGTCGCACAATCAACAGTGAAAAAGCTTGCTCGTAGCTTTGCGTCCATAGGTCTTTTTCTTCTAGTGTGGTGCCAGCAGCCAAAGTTTCTGTTGGAGGGTCTGAGACAACTTCCCATAGGCCCTTGCTGAAAAAAGCAATTTTCATGTTGAATGCAAAGGTATGCCCGTCCAGCCCTTTGAATGGCGACAGCTTGAAGTGATCTCCATTGTTACCTCCTCCATGTGCCATGGCGTCTCCCTGGTAAAGGCACTGCCTGCTCTGATACCAAATGTAGAAATCAGAACCTCCTCAGGATGTTCGGTGTCTCAGGGAGTTGAACTGAAAAGAGTCACAATTAAATCTGGTGAAGTATTATTCAAAGGGAATACATCTTCAAGGCATCTTCACGCACGGTTCTGTTGAAATTAGTATATCTCCAATGATAACAAAGTACTCCAAGACAACACTTTTAAGATGGTAGAGCCTTCTGCAAATTGTTACTTTATAACTCAAAAATACATAGCTTGACTAAAGCTAAATTTACACTCAACATACAATTCAAGAGGTTACACACAAATCGTAAACACAGGGCTCTTCTCTTGCACATTCCAACGATATGTTGCAATAATGAAATGGTAAAGCACAGGCGAAGCAATGTACAAATGAACATAACTACTATTTATAATAACATGCAGCATATAGGAATACAAAGTAGATAAGTATAAAACCATTAAGCACCTGTCTGTAGCTCCTGTGTCTTGCTTGCACCAGTCACAGGTTCATCAGGCGCCAGTCGGTAACCCCGCTCACCAAGCAACTGAGGTTGGCAGACGCCCAGCGCCCTCAGTGTGATACACGGATGTGATGTCCGTCTCTCATCCTCTGTTGATCTCTCGAGAGGAGCACCCTCGCTTGAACTCTTGGCCCATTGCTGGTCACAATCAGAAGATCGCTTCCAGTAATCCACTGGTCGCCGCCTTGCCGGCTGGCGCTCTTGGTCTCATCACTCGGCTACAGGCCACGTCAGCCGCTTGGCCGAGAGGAGCTCTCGCTCGCACTCTTGTCCGAGTCCATTCTCGCTCTCGGTCCCCGTTAAGGCCACTTCCGTGATTTCTGAAAACTTCTCCGGAATACATGTAGTCCATCCGCAGTCCATCAGTATCCTTCGGGATGAGAGGAACTGAGTGGAGTGTAGAGGCTGTGGCAGGTGCACATCTGGGGACTGGGCCGCCTGGACAGCGTAACTGACCCCGCTATAGGACAGAGGGAGTAGGTAAGGTTAGGCAGGCAGGAGGGAGGGGAGAGAGAGTGGATACCCCTCTCCTGCCTCTCTTGCTTCTCTTTTGAGTACCGAGACACCAAGTATTTGAAATCTGCCAAGTATGAGCACAAACCATGTCACTTTGGCATGAGTTTGTGCACCGACTATGCCATATTCCCAACAAGTTACACATGTGAGGTACACCTCCATCTGGAGATTCAAGAGCAACAGTGAGTTACATAGGTACACACCTTGTCTCCTGGGCATTCCAACATTATGCTACACTGAGTCAATGATGAAGTGCAGAAGAAGAAAAACACAAATGAAACTAGAAGTTGTTTATACTGTCCTAAAGCATAGGAATAAAAACCAGCTGAACACAAAAAGACCAAGAAACTGTTGTGTCCCGCAGCGCGTGTAAGTCACAAGATCACCGGACGCCGGTCACAGAGCAGCCGAGGTTGGCGGACGCCCTGCGCCCTCGGTGCAATGCATGCAAAAGATCGTGCGCATCTTCGGCTTATCTCTCGTCCTCCGTTGATCTCTCAAGAGGAGCTCCCTTGCTCAAACTCTCGGACCATGGACGACCATGATGGAGGGATTGTATCCAGTCATTTACCGGCCGTTGACGGCCAGTCTCTTGGTCCAATCCCTCGCCTGCATACCACGTCTGGCACTAGACCGAGAGAATCTCTCGCTCACACTTTTGTCCCACCCCATTCTCACTCGCACTTTCGTCCGAGCCCATTATCCATTTTGCAATCTTCTCCAGGTTGTAGGTAGTCCGTCTGTATTCCATCGGTATCCCTCGGGATGAGAGGAGCTGAGTGGAGAATAGAGGCTTTGGCAGGCGCACGTCCGAGGATTGGGCCCCCCTGGACAGCCAACCTGACCCCGCCATAGGATAACGAGACTGGTGTGAGAGAAGGTAGGCAGGAGGGGCTGCAGAGAGAGTGGCAACCTCTCTCTAGCCTCTCTTGCTTTTCTTTTGCGTGCCGAGACACCAAGTAGAGCACATTTGGAATATGCAAGTGTGAGCACAAAGTGTGTCATATTGACATGCGTTGTGCACAGACTATGTCAGATTTCTAGCACTTAGGACCCCGGGGATATGTATCTGCTGTTTTTAAACTCTAATACATCACCAAAAAGGCGTCAATTAAAGCTCGCACGCTACTTTTGCAAGCTCTTCCATTCTCACACATTGATTGTGCAATCATGTCTCCACATTCTCACCATTGCCTCACATTGGGTGCTCCAAACTGCAGCAGAGTGCATCAGAGAGAGCTAGGCATCCTTGAGGGTGCCTCCACACCCCCTAGATCTAACAAAGGGTTATGGACCCACAGCCCTAGACGCACGCTAGCTCTCTCCTACACGTACGCTACCGTACGCCGTGGCAACGACCAACCAAGAGAGCAGCAGGAGCGCCGTCTCCAAGTTCAAAGGGATGGGCTTCGCTTTGTAGAGGTGGCAGTTCAATGTCTACCTCAACGAAAAGGATATGCTTGAGCTGGTCAAGGGTGAAGAGACAGCTCTTTCCATTTTGAAAAGCGCGGAGGAAGTAGAGAGGTTCAAGAATATCAAAAAGAAGGCACTGACCCTGTTGGTGATGGCGCCGTGCAAGTATCAGCGTGCAAAGATCCATGGTTGCATGGACTCCGCAGAGGCTTACAAGAAGCTCTGCACCATCTTCCAATCCCGAAACCTTGCGAATCAGCTCTTCATCTTCAAGCGGCTTGTCCCTCTCCAAGCCAACGAAGGCGACGACATCACGGAGATCATGTAGCAAATTGAGTTGCTCACCTCCAAGTGTGTAGCCACCGGATGGTATGTTGACTCTTGGTTGCAAGCCATGATCCTCCTCCTGGCCTTGTGGGACAGCTGGAGTCCCATGATCCCATCCCCCAAAGAGTTGCAGTATCCCAGGGCTGCTAAGTACGTCCGCAACGAATGGATGCGGCGTGGTGGGAGCGAGAGTGGTGCAGCATCGACCTCCAGCTATGCCGTCCGCCCTCACGGAGGAGGGGGAGGTAAGAAGGGAAAGGGCTTCACCAATAAAGGTGACAAGAAACGAGGTGTTACAACTATGGCAAACAGGGCCACTACGCACGTGACTACCCCAACAAGAAGTCAGACTAGCCAGGGACGAGAGGGATGAAGGACCACCAGACCATGATGGCCAGAGAGTCCGCGGACTTGACGGATCCAAAAGTCACTGTAATTGAATCCGGATTGGGCCGCCACACGCAATGCAACCTGGCGGCATTCGTGACCTACAGCGCTATCGAGCGGCGCATGATAGTGGCCAATGGCAAAACAGAGTTGGCCATGAGAAAATGCAATGTTCACATCAAGTCAATGGTGAACGGGAAAGCTATTTTGTGCACCGTCTATATCGTGCTCCACATGGCCAACTTAGGGGCAAATCTGCTGTTAGCCGTATATGAGGGCTATCGATGGACAAGGTAACATGGCAGCCATTTGCAAGGCAAGGGACGCAAGTAGTGGCAAAATTGGACGTCATGCACACCAATATTTACGGATCCTTTGAGAGCTCCATCGGGGGAGCTCGCTAATTCGTGACCTTCATTGACGATCACAGTCGCAAGCTCTACCTCTACATCATCAAGAGGAAGAGCGGCGTTTTGTGGTTCAATGGACAGTGAGATATATCGAGGAAGTGATTTATCTCTACCATCAATTGATTGAGGGCACTGGGAATTGCCAAATTCGATCTTACAGCCTGGACCTTGACTTTCTCCCATATTGTTTTCTTAACAGCACCACTAGAAGTAGCCATAGCACTAGTACAAATATGAAGTCATCTCCTCTTATTCATTTTATCGTTTGTAATTCATATGCTTGAGTGAGGTTAGTAACGTTGGAAAGCTCTGGTGATGAGCTGTACATTTCAAGTGTCGATGTTATCTCTTGAATCGTGTGATGTGAGAGATTCAGAGAACCGTGTACCTGGTTACTTTCTGAGCACTCAGATGAGCAGTGTTGAGTGCAAGCCAAGGTGTGACTGATTTCATAGCCAGCTGTATTGATTGGAGATATTGTCAGTATGAACCTCACCTTCCAGGATCCCCTTAATTTCTAACACTATAACGTGGCACACTTCATCATATCTTTTGGCCCAACCTGCTGCACTCCTCCCCCGTCTTGCTATTGTGCTTCTGTACTTCTGCTCTTGGCCTTTGTTGGCACCGCCTCTGTGTGTGACGCATTTTCCAAGGTGCTGCTTCTTGCTCTCCCTATAATGGCTTGCTCGTTATTGCAACCAGTCTTATGGGATCGACGGTGTTGCACCTACGATTTCTCCACGAGCTACCGCCAGCGCTACTGTCATCACCTTGCCCCACGTCCCCCACGGGGATCCCTCTCCCCCGTGGAGGGTAATTCTAGTACTGTTCTGTCGCTCACAACTCCCTTACCACACTCCACATGCCCCCCCCTTTCCCTCTTTGGGAGAAAGGGGAGAAGCTGAGATCTCGATCCCTTCACTCACCTTGCACATGCGTCATCTGGCATGCGTCACTTGCCATGTTTACAAAGTTTGGAGATGTCGGCTTGTGGGCCCCATCCTCCGCTACATGCCCCTTCAGTGCATACCCTCCTCCTTGAGGACTTGAAATTCATGACTCCTTGACCGCTCCCTACGGCCCGGACCTCCGCTCACCTACGACCGTGGGACCCCATTGATGCCACTCAGAGAAAAGTTTGCTTTGATGGAGGGCTCAACCTCGTGCTGTTGTTCTCCTCCTCTTGCATAGCCCTCCAGACCACCTCCACCCACATTTTTTTGGGGAATCCTCTGCCCAGCCTTCCGCCGCATCGCACTCTTGGTCCTGGTCCACTGCATCATAGTCTCGCTTTGGCTCACATCGAGGACCAGCCCTCACAGCATCCTCAATCTGCTACGTGTTCCTCCGAGCTGCCTCTAGCACCTCCTTTAAAGACGCGGCGGAGCCTTTTGTGCCCGCCTTGTGGCCTCGGTCCTCCACCTCTGCAGCTTGGAGCAGTCTATTCTTCGGTTGCGAGCGCAACCCAATGTCGCCACTCTCCTTGTCCATAGCCCCTCAGGCAGAGCCCTCTATAGGCAACTTGCCAACATCTCGTGCCAGACCATGAGCGACCACATTTTTTTCCTCACATCGCCGCCACAATTGCTCCCATTTCATTAGGTGTCGAGCCCCTTAGGCTCCTCTTGAGGATGTAGCTCTTTACCATCCTCCTCTTGCTACATGGTCTTCCCTTTAGCTACCACTGCTCTTTTGGCCTGCCTTTTGGCTCCACTTTGCCATTTTCGCAACAGTGGGCTTCTTGTCCCCCTTAGGAGAGCTTGGAATTTTTCCACTCTCCTCTTGTTGGCCTGCCACCACTTTGGCCTCCCTTTTAGGCCTTGCACCCACCACTCGGCCGCCGACCAGCCCTCGTTGGTTGCGAGGCCGGGGAGGGCTGAACCGGCCCTCCCGCTACACTCCAAGTCCCTCTAAGTCTCAGAGTCCTTCTATACACATGAGTTGTCAGCCATAAGAGTATACCAAGCACTTCATTCTCAATTTTCTGTTGTTGTCTACTATAAATGAAAAAGATTGACAGCTCGCTTGGTGTTTCCCTCAAAACAATACTATTCGCACCATAAGCCTCTTCATTTTGACTTCTTTGAACCAGAAAACACCGGCAAGTCCTTTTCACATACATGTCATGATCACAAAGTGTGTGGAAGACAGATGACGTAATTTCTTATTTTATTTCAATCCTTGAGTTGAAAATTTTCTTGTACACGTTCTATGGCTAAAAAGTTTTAAAATTTGTCTTTAGCAGCCGTTTTCAGTTCGACCTCGACTTAAGTGTTGAGATGTGTCGCGTTTAGTATCGCATTGGAAAGAGTGAAGGGTCAAGATTGACCTCACTTTCGATCGGCATTCTTGCTCAACCCACATGAACGTGAAACAAAGAGGGCCCTCAATGTTGTTTGCAATAGACCCCAGCCGGGGCCATCAACGTGGGTCTTGTGTGTTGTGAGAAAAAAATATCAAAAAAACTTGCAGTCATGTGTCATTCTTTGCACATCCGCCAAGTGGGATGTGCCTTTGTTAGGACCTGTTCAGTGAAAGTATGTTAAATTTAGATGTATATATTATGCACCTTGTCCACTAAAGGGGTCGGTCTCGCATTTTAGTGAAGCTCCCAGAGGTAGACAAGGTGGTACGGAAAGACAGGGGAGAGCATTTTTGAAGTGGATATTGAACAATAAACAATAGGGATACTTTGTAATCGATCAATGTGCATTTCATTCCCAGCATTTGGCCTTCTTATCGAATTGGGCGAATAATGCCGGCCATACTCGAATTACATATGCAAGATATGTATGTTCATTTTGTCGTGGGAAACTCCAACACATCCGATATGGTGCATCCAAATGCCATCATTTCTACACAAGTATATCACAAAGACTTCCAACTTATGTATGGATGTGTGAAATTTTACATGATATTAAACGATACATGTTACTATGTAACGATGTGTACGCTTTGCGTGCAACACTTGCATCTTGTTGTTGTTTGAAGTTTCTCCATATCTCGTGCTTTTCTTAGACTACGAGTTTCTCCCAAAAGAATGATCATGCTTACCAAGGGATTATCATCCGGATGCGACGGAAATTGAAAAACGAATGCATGGGAAATACGCAATCGGACAAAAACACCGACTGCCGATGGAATTGCCGTCACAGAAGTCCTTGTTTAGTGAATTTTTTACACTAGGCTATTTCTCGGCTACCCAACTGTCTGCATCGGGGTAATAAGGCAGAGTTCCAAAACTGACCAAATTAGTTGTAGTTAAGCTCACGATGTTGCCAATGGCTGTTGCGAGTTGTCACAGAGTGGTCAGCTAGCTTGTAAACCAGCCGACTACGTTGCAAGGACTTTGTGGAGGCTGGATCGAAAGTCGACGGTGGTGGAAACCAACTAATTAGTTGGAATCCTTCGCGAGGCCAAAACCACCACTTTAGTTGGACAGAATGAAATAAATGCGTGGATCGTGTCTAGATGCTAACTAATTAGCTGGTTTTATATGTATCCAATCACGTGCGTAAAACCAAGTGTCGTGCATGCGACCAGGAGTGAGGTGAGAATGATGTGAAGGATGAGAGAACGGATTAATTGGCGGAATAGCTTGCGTATTTCGGCGTGTGTTCGACCAATTGGATGGACAAGGGCATGGCATATAGAGTTTACGACGACAGAGAGTGAGAAGTGAAGTTGAACCCCAACCGACCTGACGTGTTCGACCCTTGCCGCATACAACATCAACGAATAGTTTGAACTAATAGTTGATCTCCATAAAAAAGGGGGATTAACTGAATCGGCCTTAACTAATAATTAAACTAATCATTCGTTTGCTCTGCGCTTTAGTCTGACCAAATCCTTAGTTCAAACTCGTAACTGATTTAGTCAGTGTCGGTTATCTACCAAAGTAACCCGAAGTAGAGAGTTACGATGTAACAAAAAAGGGTTTCATGTAAAATGGTTATAATGGCCGGGGTCACAGGCCATCGCTGATAGGCTTGAAAATTTGACCACACAAATCGGCTGATGGCCGGCAGATTGCGTTTGTTCTAACACAAATGCTCATATCTCTCACCGCCCTCATAGTTGGCTCAAAAGATTTGACGCGTTCGCGCCAGCGTCGTCACCGCCACAACTGGTCTTGAAACCGGACACAAGTGATGGCGCATGACTGTGATGATGATGAACCTGTGCGGCTGCCAAACCTTAGCATGACCAAGTGCTGCACGTGGCCGTTAGCGCACGTCACCGACATCGGTGCCCATCAACCGAAAGGGTTCATGGCGAGGTGATGGGCCGACGTTCTCATCGTGCCGAAGTGGCAAATTTTAACACAACTACCCACCCTCGAATAAGATAACACCTACCTGTTTCACACAGTGACAATTGTCGTGTTGCCCATTGATCCATTTTTACATTAAAGGTCGAACTAGTGCCGGGAAAGACGTAACAAATCTTCTCATCAGCGATGGCTCATGTATGCATGGTTCAGGAACTTTTGTTCTTGTATTGGGTGGTGTCGAACCTGTCTCTACATCTTTAAAACATGTTGTTAGCGTTAGCGCTAACATCATTATGGTGTTCCCTGCCTCAGAAGTGAGAAGTCAAAAGTGACCAAATCGAGAGGGAACTAGTTCGGCATGCTGACGCGACAGGGGTCAACGCTGACGTGTTCTTTGGCATTACGTTTGGAACTTGAACCTGTCATCCTCGCCGAAACGGATCGAAAATCAGGCTGACTTCTGAAGCCAAGTACGAACTCCATACAAAAGTGACTTCCGGAAGGGGCCTTTTAGACTTTCGAAAACGAGTCGCTCTCAGATTCTTTTCTTCGAAGTGACTTCTAAGTTTTTTGGTTTTGACATTTTTACATCGGTTTTATTTAATCTAATGGTGCATCATCTTCAATCCTTGTCGACAAAAACAGAGGTTTTAATTCGCCATCTTGCACCGAGCTTTGGCACCGAGTATGAGCGCTTCGAGCTGCGATCGAACCGCCACCCAAGCCGTCTTCCTTCGCCCATTGTACATGTTTAGCACAGGTCCCGAGTTCGACATCACCAAAAAGGGAACGGTAATGTTGTTGGGGAAGTCATGGATGAATTGCGCGGGAAGAAGTCGCTTGGCCTCAAAGGGAACTCTGTTCAAATTTGGAAGTCAGCTTCGAAAGCCGACTAGCGTTCCTGGTTTGGAACCCTAGAAAATAACTTATGAATTCTCAAAAGCGAGGCGGGGAACACCGTTCACGTTTTGAAGTCGACGAAGCTGGTTTTGTTCATGACGGTCGCGCGTAAGAATGTCATCCACTCCAGCTTTGGATGGGCCACGAGGGGAGACATGCGCCTAGAGCTCCACAAAAAGATGCGTCGGCAAAAGCGCGGTCGATAAACTTGTCGCGGGACGAACCTGAACCCTATCAAAAAAGAGACAGCCGAGCCTGTGGCGTGGTTCCGGAACTTTTGTTTTTGTATTGGGCGGTGTCAAAGCAATCTTTTGAGCTTCAAAACATGATGTGAGCATTGGCGCTAACATCCTGTTTTGAAGTCGACATAGCAGGTGTTGACCATGAAGGTCGCGCGCAACGATGTCTTCCACTCCAGGTTTTGACAGGTTACGAGGGATGAATTGTCTCGATAAGATAATTGGGCCATCTCACAATCATGCGTTGCATTGGCAGTGGAGGTGACATATCTCCTTAGTAACAGGGCCTTCGCTAGGCAATCGGAAGCCAGCAGTTGCCGTACTACGCTTTTGCGACATCTCACCAATGCTTCACACCTGTATCAATTCAATAAGCTGTATCGAGTCAATTCGAGTCTTTCTTGTGACATCATGTCTTTCGTGTGGAGACATGCGCGCCTCGACCTCCACAACAAGACACACCGGCAAAAGCGCGGTCGAAACACTTGTCGTGGGCGGAACCTGAATCTTGTCAGAAAGCATCGGCCGAGCCTATGACACAGGTTTGGCGGTAGATACAAAATACAAAACAAATAATCCCGGAACGACACAATAGTGACCGCGATGGCCAGTCAATCGTCCCAGTTGATCCGTCCGATTAAAATTTGTCGTTCCCATACGTTATTTTAAACCCCATCTTATGACCTGTGACCTCGGGCTATGAAACCCAAAACAAAAACGAACCGCCTCTTGCTTGAGGCCTCTGACGCATTGCTGCGCTTTCGCCGGAGGCAGCCGGTGCAGCGGCATTGCTGACAGCAGCAGCAGCATCAGCTGCATCGATATTATCGTCATCAGCAGCAGCAGCAGCAGCTGCGGCGGCGTCGGCGGCGGCGGCGGCTGCGGCGGCGGCAGCAGAAGCAGCAGCAGCGGCGGCAGCGGCTTCAGCGGCAGGTGCGACAGCAGCACCAGCAGGTGAAGGGGTTGCAGCAAGCAGAGCAAGAGGAGACGGAAAGAACTCCGTGGCCATGCCGTGGTTGAACAGACAGCAGAGACAAGTGAAGGCCTCCTCCTCAACTGAAAAGTGCGAGGCTTGAGCCGCACCAGACACGCGGGCACCAGTGCGACCACCACAGCCCCAGCTCGTCACCCACAAGTCAGCGCAAACAGAAGCAGAAGCAGAGGCTCAAGGAAATGGCGCCGGGAGCGTCCCGCGCAGTGCGGCAGCTGGCGCGCGAGCTGAACCGCAGCAACAGCAGCAACAGCAGCCCCAGCAAGCACTCCTCCCCTCCCCGCCGGCGGTGGGACTCGGACTACGACAGCGACACCGACGACCCGCGGGGCCCACGCAGCTTCCCTGCCGCTGTGAAGGCGGAGTGCTGGCGCAAGGCGGAGGTGGTGAAGGGAAGAGACCCTGAGAGGTGGCGCAAGGACGCCGTTGGCAACGTTGTGTTCCGCAAACTCACCGCGTGCCAGGGCTGCCTGTGCTACGACTATGACCATGTCATGCCCTACTCTAAGGTGCGTGTGTAGGTGTGGGTGGGTGGGCGTTTCTCTCTCTCT
>SZWC01001859.1:158465-168470 GCA_023375785.1 Penium margaritaceum | reverse complement strand
AGCACAAGCACAAGCACGAGCACAAGCACAAGCACGAGCACGAGCACAAGCACGAGCACGAGCACGAGCACGAGCACAAGCACAAGCACGAGCACAAGCACAAGCACGAGCACGAGCACAAGCACGAGCACAAGCACAAGCACGAGCACGTTGCACTCTCCACCACACGTTCGCCATAAGAAGATACGAGGGATGTCTTCCGCTGGCTATTTATGCCGAAAGGCGGCCTGCTGGCGACCATGGGAGAGGCGTGGGTGTGTGTGCATCGCACTCTGGCACAGTAATCGAGCCACAATGGGATGTCTTGAGATTAAGATAGCTTGGAATGTACTTCGTGAGTACATCAAGAGTGTGACTTGAAAGGTTTTGCATGTCTGGGTGAAAGAGTGCTTGATTGCGTTGGTTCTGAGCTTTCCCCGCTCGTGGTCCTCCATCCCAGCTTTCTGTCCCACTGGTCGATCGTTGACCATGGTTGTCGGGATGCAAATTGCGAGTCCTATGAAGACCATCCAACGACAAAACCACCCGAGTCCATGCGAATTCGAGGAGCTTGGTAGGAGGTGTAGTGTACTTCATTATGTGAGAGCTAGACAAAGTTGGAAGTGCACCTCGTCAAGGGTCGCTCGGGTAACTCTTAAGGTGGGTCAAGTTCATTGTGAGAATATTCCTAGAAGCGTCCTAGCTGAGCTGTTCTTTAGCCTGACAGGACAGATCTGGCTAGCAGTGTTGGTGTGTGGGCTTTGGCCTGACACCATTAGAAGGACATCTAGGTTACTTAGGGCGTGGCAAAGTGCTCTGGTCGAGGTTACTCAGGTCGAGACCTCTGTACTTGAAGAGCTCTACCGGTGTGACGAGTAGACCCAATGCCTCCATGTGTTCTGCATGATCCATGCATGGTGTGTCCAGACCCGGACACCCGGAGACATTGTCCGGGGTCACGAGGAGACATTCTTTCTCTGTCTCTCTTGCGTGATGTTTGACACAATGGTGTGTGATTGACTTCTTGCATGGTCGAGACCCGGGCACTTGGGATGCACCATTGCCACAATGGTGTGTGATTTGTGACGTCCCTGTCGACTTGTACAGTTTACTGTGGCCACTCGGCCGTGTCCATTCCCGTGCAAATCCCTGATGTGGACCCAAGTGAGAAGATGCGTACGAGCTTCTTAGCAACACAGCCGCTGACTGGGTGTCAGTGCCCCGTCAGACGGTGACAACGGACACAGGTCGTACACACGACGTAAAGGGTCTTGCTAGGAGACACAAGTCAAAGTGTCATCATGCTTCAATAACATTTGCAGATAGCGATGACAAATGACAGGTCCATGGCATAAGTACTTGCCCCGTGTAGTTACTAGGATTCCTCATTGTTAGACCGTGTGAGGTGAGACTGGAGAATGTGACAAGTCACACAAAGCGAAAGACGCCATGGATACGGTAACTTGCTTGCAAGGTTGCACACTCAACCAAGACAGAAGAGCGAGGGGGGGAGCGAGCGAGACATGTACCGGTGAGCACTCACTCACGACGAGCGTCGAGCTCGGGTGAGCAAGTGCCGCCACCCGGGGGTCGAGCCCGACCTCTCGGAATAACCGAGGGCGGCTACTCACCGACGCACGGTCAAGACCGGCACGGTGGCCCCCTAAGGATCGGCACCCCGGAAATATGCAGCTCCCCCATCACATACAAAGTAAGATAAAATGATGCAGGGCACGACAGTGAGAGTGTACGGCCCTAGCATCTACCGCATCTCAGAAAGTCATAGCAAGTCCATGGAAAGTCATGCAATGGTCTCATTTGTGGTCAAGTTGATTCCTGGGTCCAGCACGCGCAGCAGCTTGGAATGCCACCGGCTTCAACCAGAATGGACATGTTGGACGTTTTCCCAGGTGGCACCATTGTCATTTAATCTGTACAGAATGCGTGTAGAATTGTGAGAGGCAAGAGGGCGAAGAGTTGTGAGTGGCCAACGAACTTCAACACTCCCCCAAGACCCGCAGACAAGCACCCCACACACGCATGAGAGGATCACAAAAGATGAGAGGGAGAGAGAAACACTGACAATCATCCTGGATCATGCGGACTGATGAGACCCACAAAGTGAACATCAGTTTGAAGACGTTTCGGCTGAGAGCCTTAGTGAGAAAGTCAGCTCCCTGTGACTTGGTATGCACCCACGCGATTTGAACAATGCCAGCAGCAATGCACTCACGAACAAAGTGATGCTCCACATTGATGTGTTTGGTGCGTGAGTGATGCATGCCACTGTTTTCCGTAATGGCTTTTGTGCTTTGATTGTCACAGCGAAGAGTGATGTAGTGGATGGGAACGCGCAATTGTTGTAGTAGACGACACAGCCGGACAGATTCACATGTGCCTGCACCAAGAGTGACACACTCAGCCTCGACAGTGCTACGTGCTACACAACCTTGCTTGCCACTCTTCCAAGAGATTGCAGTGCCACCAATTAAGAAGATGTACCCTGTACGACTACGTGCGTCAGTGTCATGCGCCCAGTCACTGTCAGTGAAGCCATCAACCACGAGAGAGGGTTGAGCACGAAAGAAGAGACCGACACGTGGTGTGGCAAGAGCATAGCGAACAATTCGCAAGGCAGCCTCCAAGTGCCGCTCACGTGGACATTGAGAGAACTGGGACAGGAAGTTGACCGCAAAGGCCACGTCAGCACAAGTGGTGGTGGCGATGTACATCAATGATCCTATGACTCTGAGGTGGTCAGTCACACCAACCGTCTCCCCCAGCTTTGAGAGATCCAACGATTTCAGCAATGTCTGTCTAGCTGGGGTCATGGGCGTAGAGGCGGTGGGAATGGTAGTGAGGAGTGGACTGAAGCGCTCCCCCAGGCTGCGGACATACGCAGCCCGGTGGACGTGCAGAGTGCGACGTACACGGTCCCGCTCGAGCTCCATGCCCAAGAAGACACGAGCTGGCCCCAAGTCCTTCATCTTGTAAGCTACTTGGAGAAGAGATTTAGCAACAGTGACTGCAGAGGTGCTAGGGGATGCAATGAGAAGATCATCAACATACACCAGGATGGCAACCAGTGGCTATGACGGAGGACTGAGAAACAGTGCAGGGTCCACTAGACTTCTTCTGAAGCTGCCCTTTTCCAGGGTTGCCGTGATCTCCTGATTCCAGAAGCGAGGAGACTGCTTGAGCCCATAGAGGGGCTTGCGCAGCCGCCACACGCGGTTTGTGCCATCCGAGAAACCTGGTGACTGCACCATGTAGATCTCCTCATCTAACTTGCCGTGTAGAAAGGCATTGTTGACGTCCATTTGCACCAGCTCCCAATCATGCTGGGCGACTAGACTGAGCAGTGCCCTGGCAGTGGTGTAGCGACCAACAAGTGCGAATGCCTCGTCAAAGTCCACACCTGGAATCTGGGAGAATCCCTTTGCACTGAGACGCGCTTTATACCGTTCCATAGTGTTGTCTGGATTGAGCTTGCGTCGATACACCCATTTGGCTTCAACAGCTTTATGGCCTGGAGGTAGATCCACTAACTCATATACACTGTACTCTGACAGTGCGTCGAGTTCAGCCTTCATGGCCTGTTCCCATTTGGAGGAGTCAGTGGCTGAACGCGCTGCCTGTACTGTCACAGGCTCAGGCGGGAGAGGAGAGAGGCCGGTAGTGGCAAAGCACGAGGCAACATACCCAGCAACAGACGACGAGAGAGCAAAGTGAAATTCTTGCTAAACCAGGGAGTAGCCAAGAGCAATGCTGGGGTGTATGACAGACGCTGCCGCAGACAGGCCGGAGGTGGTGAGACCAAGTGCACGAAGACCAGGGTCACCAGAGACAACACGGTGCGACTGCGAGGGGAGGACCCGGAGTCGCCCACCGCGCGTGTAATGGGAGACTGGTGGAATGGACGGAGGACGCGCAGAGGAGGAGGGAGCAGCGAGACTGGGCGATACGACAGGGGAAGGCAGTGAGATGGCACCAAGAGGCGGAGAGGAGGAGGACGCTCTGGGAGAGACAGCAGTAGGAGAGCCAGGAGATGGGCTGGGTGAGACCAAGGGAGCCGTGGAGGGAACTGAGGCCACTAGAGAGGCAGACAAGGGAGGACTCCCTGAGGGGACTCCCTGAGGGGTCTGATCGGACGGGGAAGAGACCGTAGGACGGAAGGACGCCATGAGGGGAGAACAGTAGGCCCAGAGGGCAGAAGACCACCCCCATCCCGAGAGGGCAGAGAGGGAGACCCGCCAAAGCGTGAGGAGTCACGCTCAAACAGGTTTTCAAAGAAGAGGGCATTACGATATTCAAGCACACGACAGCGGGAAGGATCCCAGAAGCGCCAGGCTTTGGAGAAGGGAGAGACACCAAGGAAGATGCACAAGTGACCACGAGGGGAAAACTTACCATCACGTTGGTCGGTGGGCACCCAGACTGAGGCAAGACACCCCCAGACACGTGCAAGATGGAGATCAGCTCGGCGACCAGTCCATCGTTCAAAGGGGGTGACAGTGTGAGGAAGGGGTCCATGTGGAATTCGGTTCCAGACCCAGGTCATGTAGGACATAGCCTCAAAGGCGAAGAGGGGAGATTGACCGGAGGCCGAGAGTAGTGAACGAACCCCATCGGCAAGAGTGCGGTTCCAGCGTTCGGACACACCATTTTGTTGTGGCGTGTAGGGGGCAGAGGATTCAATACGCACACCACGAGACTCAAGGAAGCGAGACATGGGACCAAAGAATTCACCGCCGCGGTCACTGCAAAACACACGCAAGGGCCGTAGATAAGCCGGCTCTACGTGAGGGAGCCAGGACTCAAGGACATCAGTGACATCACTTTTGTGCCGGAGGACAAAGACCCAGCGGTAGCGGGAGTAGTCATCAGTGAGACACAAAATATATCGCCCGATGCTTCCAAGGAAGTCCTGGGGCAGTGGGCCCATGACATCGGCATGTACCAGATCAAGTGGGTGCGAGGTAGCAGATTCAGCGGTGGAGAAGGGTGAGCGGTGCATTTTGCCACTGGCACAGTCAAGACAGGTGGATTTGCAGGGTGGAGAGAAAGTGGCAGGGTCAAGGCCGTGTGCAGGTTGAAGGCGAAGAAGGCGCTGGATGGCGGTAGTGTGGATGTGACAAAGGCGACGATGCAGAAGATCAGCATGATGAGGGGACTGTGAGGGAGCGACATGAATAAAAGCAGATGTAGCGGAAGGTGAGGGCAATATGAGAGGCACACGGAACAGGCGATCATAGCGTATACCACGGAGAACAACACGGCCAGAACAATGGAGAAAGATGGAGGCAAGGCCGCGGCTGGACGAGAAGTCCATACCCTGATCGTTAAGGGTGGTCACAAAGAGCAGACTGACTTTAAGGACAGAGACGTAAAGGACATCGAGGAGATAGACAGTGCCGCCAGGGCCAATGAAACGGACAACACCAACACCCTGAACAGGAAGAAGCTGGCCGGAGCCAGTTCAGACAGAACGCACGGACTGCACAGGCCCAAGGGACACGAAGGAGGAACGACAAGACGTCATGTGATGCGTGGCCCCAGAATAAATGATCCAGAGGCCAGGTGAGACACGAGTGGAGGGAAGGACCAAACAGATAGCCACAGTACCACGGGCAGCGGGAGAGGTAGACTGTCCAAGATGTATGGGCAACGTGTGAGACTGTTAGTGCTCAATCTATGAACGATCATCAAGCAATTCCCCTTGCACACCACCAGAGGCAGAACCACAGAGAGTGACATCCGACTCACAAAAGAAGACACGAGACTGGCCACTCACACTCTCACCTCCCTGAGAGCGAAGATGGAGAAGTTCGGCCAGGCGACGCTCAAGAGTGCGCTCCTCGTCTCGGCGATCAGAGTAGCGCTCGGAGAAGCGGTCAGATGATTGGTCGGAGTGGTGGCCATTGTCACGGGCCCAGTGAGGAACGGGGTAGTGGGAGGATGGGGGTCCGTAGTAGGGAGGACCGGATGGTGGTGGCACCCAATCCCAAGGGCTAGGGGCAGGCAGCTTCGACTGAAGAGGAGCCAGCGTGGTAGTCAGGGCAGAGGCCGATGAGGAGGATGAGGACGACGAGACTGTCACGGCGGTAGCAGCAGAGGAGGTAGCGACACCGGTGCGGGCCCAATAAGCACGCATGGAAGAAGCCAGGCGTGCATCATCGCGCGGAGAAGGACACTTGGGGGCTGAGTGGACGGTGGCGCCGCAGTTCCAGCAGGTTGTCAGAAGAATGCAGGCACTAGAATGGCGACGGCGGAAGCAAGCAGAAGCAATGGACATGCACGTGTACGTCAGCAGAGTGACACACGCGGGAGTGGTCCGAGGAGTTAGTCGCGAGAGCAGGTAGGGCCCGAGAAGCGAGGCAACCGAGGTAGACAGTTTGATGTGTGAGAGAGAGCTTGCGAGGAGAGTGATGGTTGACGGAGTATGAGAGCTGAGCGAAGGAGCGAGAGTGACGGAAGGAAGCGTTGAGAGGTGGCGAAGACGGGAAATGCGAGGAACGAGCAGAGCGAAGACACGGCGGCGAGGCCGCGGAACCAAAGGGAACAGGATGTGCAGAACTGTCCTGGTTAACTCGAGGGAATGAACATCCTCGGTATAAAAGGTCAGAACAGGACAGATGTACAAAGCAACGGCTTCTTTCCTCTAGTCGGACGCGGTGTGACAGATGTCACGTTATTAGGGGATAGCTTGTCCGTTGGGCCAACGGTAATGTTCCGTCGAGCCGGTTGGTCAAGTTGGTTCGGTGATAAACCTAGCCGTTATTGAGAGCTCGGAGTTGTACCGAGAGATGATCCTTCTCACTGCCAGATTTATATTGCTGACACCCCCCTTGAAGCTGGCAGGGAGAAGGGTTTAGGGCCTGTGCGAGTATTTTCGCATTTCATCCCCTGTGGGAGGTCGTACTCGACAGGCAAGAAGGAAGGTATGCCACATGGTGCTCAGATTGTCTGGGTGGCTGGCAAGTGCCGTGTGCCGACTGGAGTCAGTGATAGTCCTGAGCACTCCACGGACTTGGCTGTTGACATCTGCATATCTGAGGTTCCATGCAGTGTCGGTGATTGGTTGCCCAACATAGAGAGGAGGGCCGAGCAGAGCATCTGTGATGCCAAATCCATGAAGAAACTCAGGAAAGAGGTGGGTTAGCACGTCAACAACCCAGAGGTCCACAGCTTCAGAACTTTCTTCAACAGTGAAGGCAGGTAGAACGCTGACGCGTCCTGCTAATGGAGGAAGGACGTTTCGGTGGTTGAAGTTGTAGCCGATCCAGTTCTTCCACCAAGCCTGCTTGCGGATGTTGTGCCAAAGGAGTGGACCTGTGCGAGCCTCATGTAGTAGATGGTGATAAGATGGATGCAGGAGGGGTTGGAGGTATGTGCACACAGTCTGGAGAGTCTGATGATAGGTGGCCGTGTGTGGACGAGGGAAGGGGTGTTGATCGTATCTGCCGAGCAGGAGTGCATCGGCAAAGTACTCGGTGAGTGTGACCCATTCCCTGGCAAGCAGTAGTGTTGCTTCGACCCATGCTGTAGCATTCTCGCCGTACTCAGCCAGGATAGGCGCATGCGGTCTTCGGCGAGCCATGGAAAGTAAGGATAGGAGAAGGATGAAAAGTGAGAATCTGGGTGTGGTGTGGCACCGAGATTTTTGGCAGGGAAGAACCTTGAGGAAGGACTCGACTCGTGTGGTGGTTGTGGATGGGGGAGATCAATGGAGGAGGCGGACGCGAATAGTGAAGCAATGAGAGACTGATACGGATGGAGGAGGAATACTTGTGGAGGAGTGAGCGCTGGGATGGAACGGCGTGGACGTAGGTCGTCGCGCAACAGGCGATGCGGTCGGGCGGATCCTTGTGCCGTTTGCAGATGCTGATGATTGCTAATGAATTTGAAGCTGATGATGATGGAGTGGGCGCAGGGGCGAACCACGTGCGCTGAAGGAAGTTTCGGCGTGGGCGCAGGTCGTCGTGGAAAGGCGATGCGACCGGGCGGGTGCGTGTGCCGGGCGAATGACAAAGGAGGATGATGGCGGAGGAGCGATGGATGATGAAGTGGGCGCAGGGGCGAACCGCGTGCGCTGATGGAAGTTTCGGCGTGGGCGCGGATCGTCGCGATTCCAGCGATGCGACCGAGCGGATCCTTGTGCCAGGCTGAAGATGATTTGCGGAAGCCGAGGAAGCGATTGATGTGATGAGTGGGTGCAGGGGCGAGCCACGTGCGCTGCGAAGTTTTGGCGTGGGCGTAGGTCGTCGCGGAAAAGGCAATGCGACCGGGCGGATCCTTGTGCCGAGTTGAGAGCGATTTTGCAGAAGCGAATGAAGCGATTGATTGATGAGTGGGCGCAGGGGCGGAACCACGTGCGCGATAAAGCGATGCTGATGATGCTGATGCTGATGAAGGATGGAAGGGCAACGCAGAGGATGCTGATGACGAGGAGGAGGCGATGCGGAGGCGGTGCGGATGATGCTGATGACAAAGAGGTGAAGATGAGGCAGAGGCGAGCGGCTGATGAAGCTGAGGAGACTAGAGCGAGGAGGAGGAGAAATGATGGAGGCGACTGAGGACGTAGACCAAAGGCTGATGATGGTGGAGAAGGCGGGAGACGGAGAGCGACGCGGGCGGAGAGAGAGGAGATGAGACGCGGTGCGGCAGGTGAAGGCGACACAACCGCTTCTTCTCGCTTTCAGGAGAGTGACGGCTTGTTCCCCAGTTGGCTCGGAAATGGGAGCAGGAAGACTGGTGGTGTCCGATATCCTGTCGGCTGGGAGAAGTCGGCTGCGGCAGAGGAAGTCAGGCAGCGGGCAGGGACATTAGACTGCTGATGCCAGGAGAGTGACGGCTTGTTCCCTAGTTGGCTCAGAAATGGGAGCAGGAAGACTGGTGGTGTCCGATATCCTGGCACCGGTAGCTTTGGCTGCAGCTGCTGACGAGGCAAGGAGGTGATGCGAGAAGGCGGCTGGAGACGACAGATGCGGGCAAGATGAGGGTGACGACAAGGAGGTAATAGATGAAGTTCGTAAGGCGAGAAGAAAGGAAGAATATGCTGGCGGAGACAGACGTGATGAACGGCAGCGGATGGCAGAGGGCAGGAAGCTTCTTGGGAGTTGACGGCAGGCGGCGGCTCGAGAGTTGCTTGCGGCTGATGTGGACGACTCGTCACCAGTTGTTAGCCACGGGCGCAGAAAATGGGCGCAGGGCCTTCTTAGGTTGGCGAGGAGTTTCTTCAGCGTGAGGAACTCGTCAGGCATAGCTGCTGATGTCAGCTGCAAATGAAGCGAGGAGGCGCGAAGTGACGGCAGCAGCGATAGAGCAGAAGCGATGGAGCGGGGGCAGCGGCAGAGCGATGACGCGGTCACGGATCTCCAGGTGATATTGCATGAAGCTCTGATACCATGTCAGAAGAATGCAGGCACTAGAATGGCGACGGCAGAAGCAAGCAGAAGCAATGGACATGCACGTGTACGTCAGCAGAGTGACGCATGCGGGAGTGGTTCGAGGAGTTGGTCGCAAGAGCAGGTAGGGCCCGAGAAGCGAGGCAACCGAGGTAGACAGTTTGATGTGAGAGAGAGAGCTTGCGAGGAGAGTGATGGTTGACGGAGTATGAGAGCTGAGCGAAGGAGCGAGAGTGACAGAGCGAAGCGTTGAGAGGTGGCGAAGACGGGAAATGCGAGGAACGAGCAGAGCGAAGACACGGCGGCGAAGCCGTGGAACCAAAGGGAACTGGATGTGCAGAACTGTTCTGGTTAACTCGAGGGAATGAACATCCTCGGTATAAAAGGTCAGAACAGGACAGATGTACAAAGCAACGGCTTCTTTCCGTTAGCCGGACGCGGTGTGACAGATGTCACGTTATTAGGGGATAGCTTGTCCGTTGGGCCAACGGTAATGTTCCGTCGAGCCGGTTGGTCAAGTTGGTTCGGTGATAAACCTAGCCGTTATTGAGAGCTCGGAGTTGTACCGAGAGATGATCCTTCTCACTGCCAGATTTATATTGGTGACACAGGTGACCTC
>SZWC01001859.1:140273-158383 GCA_023375785.1 Penium margaritaceum | reverse complement strand
AGGGAACAGGATGTGCAGAACTGTCCTGGTTAACTCGAGGGAATGAACATCCTCGGTATAAAAGGTCAGAACAGGACAGATGTACAAAGCAACGGCTTCTTTCCGTTAGCCGGACGCGGTGTGACAGATGTCACGTTATTAGGGGATAGCTTGTCCGTTGGGCCAACGGTAATGTTCCGTCGAGCCGGTTGGTCAAGTTGGTTCGGTGATAAACCTAGCCGTTATTGAGAGCTCGGAGTTGTACCGAGAGATGATCCTTCTCACTGCCAGATTTATATTGGTGACACAGGTGACCTCGGCGACAGAGGAGCCAGGGCCCTTGCCGCCACGTCCACCTCCACGCCCTTTGCTCCCACGACCACCACCTCGGCCGGGATGAGAGCCATTGCCTCCACTACGGGGGGGCAGCCTGCGTTGAGTGCACTGAGGCCTGAAGGGAGGAGACAGTGAAGGACGCTGCAGTGGAAGTAGTGGATGAGGAGGTTGTGACGGCTGCAATTGCGGCGTGATGTAGTCGCTTGTTTTGGACAGCGTTCCACCAGTCAGTGAGACGTGTAGCAGTGAAGTCAAAGGTGGGGAATCATAAGGGACTGGTGCAGAGGCAAGGCGCTCAAGCTCTGCCTGGGAGACATGGAGGTACAGATTAGACAGCTCAGGGATGAGGCCAACGACAATGGACAGACACGCGGAGAAAGGACCTGGTGCGGCCTTGCCAAGGTCACGCAGCAGGCAAAGGCTGCGTGCCCAGTACTCATCTGCTCTCTCGTCTACCCGCATTTGCAACGTGTTGAACTGAACAGTGAGTGCACTTTTGGCGGCATGCCCAGTGACAGTTTTGCGACGACGGATGAGGGCATATGCACCAACTGGGTCGGCATTGGTGCCTCGGATGGGGTCTGCATTGTACGTACCAATATCATCTAGAAGAGTCTCGGGGCCAGCGCTGATGAGGGCCCGCACAACACGTGTAGCCTCTGCGCGCTGTGGCACAAAGAATGGGTTGGTCGGATGAGTAGTACTCCCACAGCAACTCACCCTGAGCCCACGCACTGAAGCGCGTCTCCCAGGATGTGAAGGTGAGCTTGGAGGTGAATTGCGGTGGCGGTGTTTTAGAATCTTTCTGCCGTGCTGGTGGGAGAGTACGAGCAGAGGCAGTGGCAGCCGTGACAGATGGGGAGGGGGCATTAGGAGCGCCGCCAGCAAGTGGTGCTGATGAGTCTGTAGAACCTGACTGATCAGCAGGAAGGGCTGCTGCAAAGGCTGGGACAGAGCGAAGACGCTCAAGAACTAATGCAGCGACTTTTGTGGCTAACTCATGCTGGGCATCCCGCTCACGGTCAAGCTCATCTTGTGCCTTTTGGCGCTCAGCCTATGCTTTGCTAAGGGCGGCCTGGAGGACCTCAAGCTTTTCATCTGGTCCAGGCATGGTGAAGTTTGAGACTACTAGAGCAATAATTCTCACACAAATGAGAGAGGAGAAGAAGAGAAGTGTGGCATGCAAAATGAGGGGTGGTCTCACGGATCTAGTGATGGTGCAGCAGAGTGAAGAGAGGGGCCACCACGACCGTTGCTGAAGAGAAGAGCACTGCCACCCACCCTGCAACTGCCACCGTCAAGCACAGGAGGCCAGTAACAGAGGCTCCAGCGACCCCTGTAGCAATGTGTGGAGTCAGCTCCCGTGGGGCACCTGTGGGGGTCAGAACAGCTATGGCTGTAGAGGCTCGGATGGAGCCGACTGCTGCTGTAGTGGCGTTAGCGGCAGATGAGGCAGCAGTGGCAACGGAGGCTGCTGCTGGTGTGACTTGGGTTGCAATGTTTGCTGCAGCAGTGGTGAGCAGTGTGAGAGATGCTCCTGCCTGTGCGTAGGCGTCGGTGGCGCGACCCATAGCAGTCTGAGCTGGAGCTCTGCATGCACGGGCAGTGGCAGCAAAGGTTTCTGCGGCAGCTGCTACTGCGTCAAGAATGGCCCCTACAAGACCAATGGGGTCAGTGTGCACGGGAAGCACAGGGATGACACCAGGCACCTCAGGTGCTGGTGATGGTTCAGCAAATGCAGTAGCAATGTGGGATGGACCGGCGGTGGCGTTGACGTTGGATGTAGATGTGGAAGGTGGAGTGCCTGGTGGCGGTTGCATATTGGGTGGACAAGGAGGGGATGGTGGAAGGTCGTCCGCGGTGTACACCTGTCGGTCGATGTCTTCCTCTTGCGCAGCTGCAGCCCTCTCAAGATCTTCCCGTCAGTACGAAGGCTCGAGCATACGAAACCAGAGTGGTATGCCGTTGTTTGGAGGGGTAGGAGGATGATGGTTCAGAGAGTCCTCCCTGTTGGAGTGATGCTCCTCACCATGGCAGGAGTGACTCCAAAAAGGAACACAAAAAAGACAAGCCTTAGTGGCTTAGTGGTTAATGGTGTCCACCTCTAGAGGTAGGGGCCCGGGTTCAAGTCCCACAAGATGAAATTCTTCCCTGCCTCAAGGGAGGTGGAAAATGGATGCCAGGAAGCTAGCTCAACCTCTAGAGTTCCTCTTTAAGTTTCTAGAAGGCCAGGTGAGGGTCCAGGAAGGTGGCTCACCTTCTAGAAGGGGTGACTTGTCCTACAAGGCATTTAAAGGTGTCTTGGTCTTCTGGACACCTTCCATCCTACTAGAAGCAAGCTGAGGAATCTAGGAAGGGGCAGAAGCTTCTAGAGGAGGGAAGGGATGCCTTCCTAGGTGGGAAAAGGACAGCCTACCAAGGGCCACTCTAGAAGCCATAGAATCTGCTAGGAAGCTTCACATCTGGCATGCTTTGGTGTTCTGGAAAGCTTAGATCAGTGGCTATAAAATGCCACTGCATGTGAGCCTTGATCAAGTGTACATTCCAGTCAATTGAGGCAAAAACAGTTGCCACACTCTCTGACTAGTTTCCTGCCATCCTTGGAACGAGTTGCCTCCACAGTTTTAGTCTCTCCAAAAACAGTTGGTGGTGTGAACCAGCCATTGCTAGGGACCCCTTGGTGCTCTTCTTGCACCTAATTCCTAGTGCAAGAACTCCTGGACCGTCAATCGTCGAGATCGACGGTCTTTCCCCTCTCTCGGCGAGCTGCCTCATTGCTCCCGTATGCCTCTCGGCGGTGGATGTGGTCACCGTGTCCGACATGCCACCGGTGGTACTGCGACCGTCCCACGGTCGCAGTCATCGAAACTGCTACCGCCGTTGACCACGCACGTTATCGGGGCCGTCCGGCGAAACAACCTCTCAGCGGGTAGCGTCGCCGTTACGCTACTTGCCGAGAGGGTGAAAGCCACCCTCGCGTAGCGTGTTTGAAATACTGCTGCAAAGCGACGAGCAAAACACGCACCTGGTGTGTGGAGCACGCCGTGCTCCATCGCTCGCTTGCTCCTCCTCCTCGCTCTGCATAGCCGCGGTCGAGCGGAGGCGAGCTCGACCGCGAGCCCAATTTCTGAAAAACGAAAAATGGCCCAGATGCCCTTGAAAGTCGGTCGAGGCCCTGAGTATGCCAGAAATCAGGGACACCTCATAACCATCACCCCCCCTGTCGAAGGCCCGTCGTCGCGGCGTGCCTGAGATACTCCTGGAGAATAGTGTTGGTACCCCTGACATGGAAGTTGGCCTCTGGCTCCCAAGAGTTGTGCTCTGCGGGGTACGCCTTCCACTACACCAGAAACGTGCATCGTCATCCCCTCTGGCGGTCTGCAAGAATCTTCTCCACCTAAAAATCATCACTTCCTTCAACGTGGACAGTAGAAGGTGGAGCCATCCCGCGACCTTGGAAGAATGTGTTGGGGTCGCGATAGGCATGAAACAGGTAGATGTGGAACACCGGATGGATGGTGTAGTGAGCTGGCAGCTCCAGCTTGTATGATACAGCCGACCGCTTTTCCAGAATGTGGAACTGACCCACCCACAGCGGCTTCAGTTTGGCACACCCAACTCCCATCAGCTGCAAGTTAGTAGAGTTCAGCATTACCTGATCTCTCACTTGGAACTCCTCCACAGAGCAAAGCTTATCAGCCTACCTCTTCAACTGCTTCTGTTCCTTCAACAGCCATTGTCGCACCACGTCCCAAGTGCTGGTAAACCCTTCAGTAATATGCTGCACAGCTGGAAGAGATGTTGCCGTAGCAAGGGCAGCTGGGCTCAGTGGCTGGTGGCCATAGACCACCTCAAATGGTGAATTTTTTATTGATGCTAACACCGGTGAGTTGTAGACAAACTCTGCCAGTCCAAGCTTCTCCTCCCAACCCTCTCCATGCGGTGGGATCATTCCTTGCAGCAACTGCTCCAATGTCTGGTTCGTGCACTCCGTCTGCCCATCGCTTTGTGGGTGGCATGCCATGGTCAGTTACACCTGCGTGCCCAACTTCTCCATGAGATGTCTCGAGACTAGCGAAGTGAAGTGTGGATCACGATCTGAGACCACAGACTGCGGCACTCCATGTAGCTTGATGACATGACTGAGGAGGAGTTGAGCTGTCCCAGTAGCTGTGATGCTCTGAGGACATGCGATGAAGTGTGCCATCTTGGAGAACCGATCCACCACCACCAACACCATATTGTTTCCTTGGTGTGTCACAGGCAACGTGCCAATGAAGTCAAGCGAGATGTCTGTCCATGGCCTCTGTGGTACAGGCAATGGTTGCAGCTCCCCAGGTGGCTTGTTCCTCGTTGTTCAGCTCCATACCTCGCAACTTGCGAGACGCGTACGCAATCGGCTGTGGCCCATTCCCGTCATCCTGCACCAGCACTGCCCCAATGGCATAGTCACTTGCGTCCGTCGCCATGACGTATTCCTTGGATGAATCTGGATGCACCAGGACTGAAGCGTCACACATGGCAGTCTTGAGCTCCTCAAAGCTCTTCTCCTCCTGATCGCCCCATTCCCAATGGTGATCCTTCTTCAGCAGCTGAGTCACCGGCACACCCTTTTCCACGTACCCCTGGATGAATTTCCGGTAGTAGTTGACAAACCCCAAGAACACCTGGATGTCACGCACACACTTTGGTGTCGGCCACCATTTCACTGCTTCCACCTTTTTTGGTCCATGCGGAGACCCTTAACGCTGACTATGTTCCCAAGGAACTCCACCTCCCTTTTCTTGAACTCGCACTTGGAGAGGTTTGCAAACATTTTCTCTCTCCGAAGAATTTCCAACTCCTGTTGAAGATGTTGCTGATGCTCTTCTAGAGTTCGGGAGTAGATGAGGATGTCGTCAAGGAACACTACCACAAACTGCTCCAAATGAGGGTGGAAGATCCTGTTCATGAGGCTCATGAATGTTGCAGGAGCGTTGGTCAACCCAAACGACATCACGAGGTACTCGAAATGGCCGTACCACATCCAAAACGCCGTCTTTTCCACATCCTGCTCCGCAATCCAGATCTGATGGTACCCCGAGCGCAAGTCAATCTTGCTGAAACATTGTGGTCCCCTCATCTGGTCAAACAGCTCCTCGAACCTTGGCAGTTGGTACCGGTTCTTGATCGTTACGTTTTTCAGTGCGCGATAGTCCATGCACATCCGCAGCTCCCCTGTCTTTTTCTTCACAAAGAGGACTGGTGTAGCATAAGGTGACACCGACGGTCTGATGAACCATCGCTTTGTCAGCTCCTCCAACTTCTTCTTCAGCTTACCCAGCTCGTTATCGCTCATGCGATAAGTAGCCTGCACCGTTGGAGTTGCTCCAGGAACAAGCTCAATTTTGTGGTCGATGTCCCACTTTGGTGGTAAACCCTTTGGAAGCTCAACAAGAAACACGTCACTGTAGTTGTCCAACACTCCCTTGATGCCTTCGAACAGCTCTGGTGCAGGTACTTTCTATCGCTCACCCTGTTGTTAGTTTGTCTCCACTGCCAATACTTCCACCTCTTAAGCTGCTACCTTTTGCCACACCCACACAAGGTACACTTGACCCCCCTTGCATGGACAACGCTTCAGCTGCATGTAACTCAACTGCGGAACCTTGCCTACCTTGGAGTCCTTCTCCTCTGCCCACAATGGCAAAACAATTTGCTCTCCGCATTTCTTCACTTTCACCTCGTTGCGCACCCAATCCACAGTAGGATTCCACTGGTGTAGGCAATCACGCCCCAGAATGGCGTCATAGGTATCCATTGGGCACGTGCAAAAGTTCACCTCGTACGACAACTTGCCAAGACAGACCCTCAGAGGATTCAGAGGCAGTCTGCACTCTAGCTCCCCTTGTACCAACTTGGTCGTAGTTGGCTTCCCATGTAACCGTGTAAGCCCCAACCTCTTTGCAAGCTCGTCGCTGAAGAATGAGTGCGACGCGCCTTAATCCAGTAACGCTTTCATCTGCCAGCGAGTCAAGTGCCCCTTGCCGTCCGCAGAACCAGCCGATAATGTTTCGGCTTTCAGGAGGATCCCCGGAAGACTCTTGCTTCCTTCGCTCCACGGCAATACACTAGGCAGCTCCCTAGTTGTCGAAGGACTTTCGGGGCTGGTGTTTGCTGATGTGAACGAAGTTTTCCCAGTAGTTGACCGTCCGCCACTCACTGCTGGTTGCCGTTTCCTCGCTGCTTCTTCTTGTAGTCCTTTTTGTGGTGCCCAGGCTTCTCGCAGATCCAACAATTCCCACCACACGGCTCGCTTTGCTGCTGGCCTCCTTGCACTCCGTCGATCTCCATGGGGTTGGTTTGTTGGTGCTGTGCTCGACGTTGACAATTCTCCTACTTCTCACAAAAACCCCCTTGATGGTAGCGTAGCCCGTCAACGTACTCAGCAGTGGCTACCATCGCCTGGAACTCTGTGATGCCACTTAGTGGCAGCGTGCACTGAATTTCTCCCTTCAAGTCGTCATGGTACTTGTCTGCCATCTCCGGCTCGCTCATATCGTCGATCTCAGAGCACAATGCCAACAATCAGTGTGTGTACTCCTGCATCGAGCCGATCTGCTTCAACTGTTTCAGCTTGTTGCGTACGACCATGGAAGCATTCACGAGATCGAACGAATCTGTGATGGCTTGCTCAAACTACTCCAATGTCATCGGCAGACACGCTTTTGCTTGGCCCGCGTCTGGCTGCTACAACACAGCATGTTGCATAGTTGCGTTCCCACCTCAACCTTGAGTGGCCAGCATATTCAGCTGCATCCACCACTCCAATGCTGCTCCGCGTAGTAGCGTCACCGCGAATGACACACGCACAGCATCGTCCTCTGGATGGTGACCCAAAGTCCCAAAGTAGCTGTTCATCGAAAACAACCAGGTCCGTACACTTGCTCCCTCGACAGAGGGATTGAACGCTTCCGGAGCCTTTGGCTTTGGTCTTGGCGGACTCCTTGACCGGGCCGCCCCAACCTGCCCAGCGCCAGTCCCGTCCCGAAGGTGAGCCATCTACTGATTGAGCCGCTCATTCTCCAGCTTGAGGGCTCTCAGCTGCTCTACGATCTGCTACAAGTCCCACTCCATGGCTCTGATGACTTTTAGCCACTGGAGATCCTTAAAAAAAATTGGCAGCATTTCGGCAACAATCGAAAATATGTTCGACAGTAATTCGGCAGTCCAGGATGAAAATTTGGCGTCTTCGAAGTGCGTGGAAGTCACCCGTCGTCTCCCGTACGTGCACGGTAGGCCGTGTGCACGCTCTGGAAGTTTAGAAAAATTTTCTAGAGGTTGGCTCTTGCGTTGGCTTCGAAGTCTGGTCCAACAATCTCCGTCTCGATCAGCCTCAACGTTGTCCGACGTAGTCCGTGCCTTCGCTCGTTGAAGTTCAGCGAGCTCAAGACGTGACTCTGGCTCTGATACCAGATGTGAGAGTTGGTGCTCTTTGGAGATTTAGCGTTGGTTTATGGAGAGCACAGTCGCAGCGGAAAGGTAGACTTGGAGATGTCTGGAAGCCAGAGCTAGAAAGTACATGTTAATTACAATCAACAGAGTACAAGGTGTTGATACTGTTCGACTGGCCTGTCTTGGCCCTTGCCTACTGCTATCCTAGCTTGCTATAGCAAGATACTTGCTGCTGGACCTAGTGCTTTGCTTGCACCTAAACTTGGTGCTCTCCTTGCACCTAATGCCTAGTTAGAGAACTCCTGGACCATCAATCGTCGAGATCGATGGTCTGTCCCCTCTCTCGGCGAGCCGCCTCGTTGCTCCTGTATGCCTCCCGGTGGTGGATGTGGTCACCGTGTCGGACACGCCACCGGTGGTACTGCGAACGTCCCACGGTCGCACTCATTGGAACTGCTATCGCCGTTGACCGCGCACGCTGTCGGGGCCATTTGGCAAAACAACCCCTCGGCGGGTAGCGTCGCCGTTACACTACTCACCGAGAGGGTGAAAGCCACCCTCGCGTGGCGTGTTTGGAACGCTGCTGTGAAGCGACAAGCAAAACACGCCCCTGGCATGTGGAGAACGCCATGTTCCATCGCTTGCTCGCTCCTCCTCCTCGCTCCGCACAGTCGCGGTCGAGCAGAGGTGAGCTCCACCGCGAGCCAAATTTCCAAAAAACGGAAAATGACCGAGATGCCCCTGAAACTCGGTCGAGGCCCCGAGTATGCCAGAAAAAAGGGGCACCTCATTACAGTTCCTGTCTGAACATGGCATCGGGCATGAATTGAGTGTACCAGAAGCACCAGAGCAGAATGGAGTGGCAGAAAGACGGAACGGGGTCCTGGTTGCTCTCACACGCACTCTACTTGTGCATGCTGGAGCACCAAAAACCTTTTGGACTTATGCACTCCGCTATGCCACCAGGATGCACAACTGCTATCCAGCCAAGCACCTGCCTGATGTCACCCCAGGTGAACTGTGGCTGTGATATTAGCCTGACGTCTCCAAACTTCGTGTATGTGGTTCCACACCCTGCATCCTACTCAACAAGGCTGACAAAGCTTATGCTCTTATCTCCAATGTTGGCCCACGAGCCACACGCCGCATGTTCGTCGAGTTCAACCTCAACTCTTGTGGCTACTTGTTATATGAGCCTGAACGCAAATGAGAAACCTGCAGTACTGATGTTCACTTTGATGAGATTACTCCCTTCTTATACCAACAATCGCCCATCTCAACTACTCCCCTTACGTGGACACAGCTCTCAGAACTCCCTAGAGTGCGCTCACCTGCGACCGTCCCTCCTCAAAAGATCGCTCCATCATCCCCAGAAACTCCTCCACCATCATCAACCCCACCAAGATACTCCCCTACACACACTCCAGTGCAACCATGTCCAGCTTCACTTCCACCTCTAACTCTTGACCCTGACTTTGAAACCATCTCCAAGCACCTGCCGAGACTTGGCCATTCACTTCCCTCAGCACCAGTCCTTCCTTCAGTAGCAGCAGCCACAGTAGCAGCAGCAGACACTACAGGAGCACCAGCAGTATAACCAGTACTCCGGCGATCTACCAGAAATAAAACAATAGCCTCCATTGCCACATTCACCAACACAGATGGAGTCCTAAACATCGAGGAAGATCGCCATGTTGAGCTTCTCCGTACCACCTTCCTTCCCTCATGGATTGCAGCTGGACATGGTCTCAACTCTCTCCGTCGACGAGCTCTTCCCATGAACCCTCGTCACTGACGCTATCCTCGTATTCCCCTTCTCAGTACTACAATCACCACTGCACCCATTGCCACCCCCAGCACATACACTGAAGCGGTGACCAGACCCTCAGCAGAACAATGGCGCACTGTCATTGCAAAAGAACTAGCCTCATTCAAGTTCACCTCCACCTACACTGACGTTCCTCGTCCACCACACATCAATGTGGTTGCAGGAAAATGGGTTTTCCGTGTCAAAAATCACTTGGGGAAATCAACAGAATTCAAGGCTCGCTATGCGGCAAAATAATTCTCACAGCAGTACGGCGTGGACTTCTTCAACACCTTCTCTCCCACAACCAAACTGACCATCCTGAGAGCTTTGCTGCATATTGCAGCCACTGAAGACATGGAACTGCATGCCATGGATGTGTCCACGACATTTCTTCAAGGAGACCTGCACGAAACTATCTACTTAGCGTGTCCTGAAGGTTACACCATAGACAAGCCCAACATTGTCCACAAGCTGCACAGCCCAGTTGATGGACTCAAAGAGTCTCTTCGCAAATGGCATGCCAAACTCCAAGGGACCCTCCTTGACCCGGGATTCACTGTCTCCACTGCAGATCTCAGTTTGTTCCTTCGCTCGAGGCCATCTGAACAGACTGACATCCTTGCCTACGTGGATGACCTGTCTTTCGCTTCAAACAATCCCTCTGCTCTCCAGGAGTTGAAACAAGCACTCCTAGGTCGCTTCACCACGAAGGACCTTGAAGAATTGACCCACTATCTGGGGATTGACATCAAACGGGATCGGGAGAAGCGGCTCATCACTCTCTCCCAAGAAACCTACATCGCTTCACTGCTAAAGCACTTCGGACTTGGGAACAGCAATTGGGCACCAACCCCTTTAACAGTGGACCACAAACTCACATCACCAGCCTATACAGTCTCATAGCCTTCCCCATAACCCTATCCTGAGCTGGTAGGATCTATGATGTACGCAATGGTCTACACACGTTCCGACCTCGCTTTCCCTCTCAGTGTGTTGTGATGATATGTAAGAGATGGGAATCACAGTGATCAGAATTGGAAGGAAGCAAAACAAGTGCTGCGGTATCTTGGAGAAATTGTAGCATTCTACCTCAAACTTGGAGGAACACAGCCGATTGTACCGAAAGGATACAGCGACTCTTCTTCGATTGATAACCAAGCCGATTGGAAGTCATCAAAAGGCTAAGGCTTCCATCTTGGCTTAGGACTGATCAGCTGGCGATCCACCAAGTCCTCCTCTGTCTCACTCTCGTCTTGTGAGGCATAGCTCTATGCAAGAAGCATGGCTGCCCAAGAAGCCCTCTGGCTGAAGTACCTATTGCAGGACCTTGGATATCCGCAACCACCTTCATTCCTGTGGTGCGAAAATCAAAGCACCATCGCTCTTGCAGAAAATCTAGTCATTCATGGACGCACCAAGCACATTGAGCTGCGCTACTTCTTCATCTGTGAGAAGGTACATGCAAAGGAAATTGTGGCCCAACATGTGGCCTCAAAGGCCAACAAGACTGACATCTTCACCAAAGCCCTAGACCAGGCACGACATGCAACCCTGGTATATCTTCTAGGTCTCGGGACCAGAGACACCTGAAGGTTTTGTACTGGTTTCTCTTCACGAGGGGTGTCAGAAATAAACAAGAGAACCAGCAAGAAGACTGGCGCATATCCGAGCACACAAAATAAAAGGACCACACGGATCTCAACGGACACGTACAAGCGAGTTCTGTGCGTCGAAAACAGACCACGACCTAAAGTCTCAGACAAACATGACAAACCGCGCTATGGCAAAGCCATCACCGCGTGTCGCCCTTATGATGCGAGCCAGCGCTTCCAGCGCACTGGGGTACGAGCGAGGGGTAGAACACTACATTAGGTAGCCTAGATCAGTTTGCTCTTTGCTTCCGATATCATCTATCAACCTATCATTTCCATCATCTGTCTCTCAACCGCACTCACTTCCGCTCTTAGCCATTCTGCCTATTTTCCTCGCATCGCTCAGATACATGACTTGTGACTCCCGATCCAACTCAAACACTTGTAATCCACCGTGTATCCGCCCCGAACGACCTCCTGCTTCCATCTCCGCTGACGCTCAAAAGTCTGACACGAGAACCCACAACAAAACAACCACTCACGGGGAGCTGTTCACATGCACGGGGCTGCCACGGCAGTGGCGCCTACTCAGCAGGGTCCCCTTCTCCCAACTCCAGTGGCTGCTCCAATTGCTCCTAGAACCAGTGCATCTAGTGCCGCTGGTACACGTAATGTTCGATTTGGCATGTTGATGGGCGATGATGAAACCACAGAAGAGACACCAACGGAACAAGAGAAACAACACATCGATGAAGCACGAGCCACGGGGTTGGTGGGCTGGACTTTACGTGAGGTTATGGATATCCAGAGGGAACTCCGCCAGTATGAGGAACAACAGGATGCTATCCTCCAAGAGGCAATTGCTACACGATCAGTACGGCCGCGTGCTGACCGCGAGGGAGCTGCAAAATGGACCAACCAAGCACCAACGGAGCAATCAGCAGGCCCGGCGGACAGGGCTACGTCAGCACAAATAGTCCCAGTGGCCACGCCTCCATCATCTGTGACGCTTCCGTCTGTCTCCCATGTACCCTCAAATCCAGTGGAGGCCCTCCTCACCCGGCGTGTCGCCATTGTCTCCTTCCTAGAATATCTTCAACTTCATCCTGAGAAAGCAACAGAGCTCGACACTTGCTTTCGCAAGGCAGATCAACGACTTGCTCCAGTACGCATTCAACTCCGTTGCGAACATGTGACACCTGCCCGCATGCGGAACACTCGCAAGATCGAGGTGGACCCAATGGTGCACATCTCCTCCAACAAGATTGACTGGGGATGGGCTCCCCAAACACTAGAACCACCGCGGCAACATGACACCTACTATGAGGTGAACTGCAGCAGCGTTTGGATCCTGGGTAAGAAGTTCCTCGCCATCATCGACACAGGTGCCACCCACGCCACCATTGCTCGCCGCGTCCTTGCGGCACTTGGATGGGCGGACCAGGTCATGCCCACCCGAAGCATTTCCAACAACGCATTGAATGGCTTCGATGCAGGAGAGGGCAAGGCCCGCGACCTTCCAGTCCAAGTTGGAACTCTTCACGAACCCCTGACACTACACATCACATGTGCACGGACATATGACATGCTCATCGGCACAGACTACATTGTCCCACACCATAAACGACACTCCCTCTCACCAGCGTGGCCATCATTACCCCTCAGGCTACACGGTGGAAGGATTCCCTCTCACACAAAGATCATCGTCTACCACCATCGCAACAAGAACCCGAGTCCTTTGCAGGCACGATGCAACTCCCCCATCCCCGTGCAAGACGCTCGGGAGAACTTCCGCGTGCAGAGGAAGGAGTCCCGGATGAGGCACTTGAGGCATATACGGAGTAGAACAAGTACGTGGTGGAAGCAGAAGCAGACTTGGCTAGCGCAGAAGTTGTTACCCGTGCCACCCTCCTTGGTTATTGGCAACAAGGTCAATCCAGCATGGGTCATGGGTACGAGGAAGATGCTGATGTATTCTCGCCGAAGCCATCTGCGGAACCAGCTCCACCAGCCCCCTTTGACCACATGCTCCATGATCGGCTCACACCTGAACAACGCCAGCGGGTACGGCAGCTCCTATAGCAGTACGTGGAAGTCTTTGCAGGTACCACATCTGAGATTGGCATGTTAGACGCCTATTACGTCATCAACACGGGTGATGCACAGTCAATGAAGCAAAAGGTCCGCCGCATCCTCCCCGACCAGCAGCAGATTGTGTTGTGTATATATATGTGTTTATGTATGTATGTGTGTATGTGTGTATGTATGTATGTATGTATGTATGTATGTATGTATGTATGTATGCATGCATGCATGTATGTATGTATGTATGTATGTATGTATGTATGTATGTATGTATGCATGTATGTATGTATGTATGTATGTATGTATGTATGTATGTATGTATGTACGTATGGATGCATGCATGTATGTTTGTATGTATGTATGTATGTATGTATGCATGTATGTATGTATGTATGTATGTATGTATGTATGTATGAATTTATGTATGTATATATGTATGTATGTACGTACGTATGTATATATGTATGTACGTACCTATGTATGTATGTACGTACATACGTACGCACGTACATACGTTTGTACGTACCTATGTATGTATGCATGTACATATGTATGTATGTATGTATGTATGTATGTATGTATGTATGTATGTATGTATGTATGTATGTATGTATGTATGTATGTATGTATGTATGTATGTATGTATGTATGAATTTATGTATGTATGTATGTATGTATGTATGTATGTATGTATGTATGTATGTATGTATGTATGTATGTATGTATGTGTGTATGTATGTATGTATGTATGTATGTATATATGCATGTGTCAAAAGAATGCAAGGAGCGGGGACAGTAATGGTTGAAGCAAGCACAAGCACATGAGAATAGCAGACATGCTTCAAGCTGATGACAAGAGCAAAGGGGCGTTGGACAACGCGAGGATTTGGTCGCAGAAGCATGTATAGAAGTGTTGTGCCATAGAGTAGAGTTGTGTGATAGATAGGTGACTGGTGAGAGAAGATCAGGATGGAATGGATGTGATGGGTCAATGAGAGGTGAGCGAAGGAACGAGAGGTAACTGATGTGTAGATAGCATCTGACTCATCATTGGTCAACCGTCCGATGTTGATACGATCTTAAAGAAGACAATCATTTATGCCAAAACCAGATAGGAATTCAGGGAACAGCCAGCGGAGAACATTTTCCATCCATTCTTGTGGTGATGCTGGAAGCTGTCGTCCATTACTCTCTTCAGCCCAGATAGGAAGCATGGGGAGATATGTTGGTGCAGGAAGAAGAGAGGCTGTATTGTAGCATGTCCCATTGGTCCATTTTCTCCATGATGCTAGTTGAAGAATCTGTTCCTAGAGCAATATTTCTTTACACTGCTCCAGCAGATGTTGATGATAGGATGGATCAAGAAGTGGACAGAGCAGATCACATATAACATGAAGAGACCACTCGTATGCTATTGAGTGTCCACCACCTGGGTGCTGGTGTTCGTAGTGGCCAAATAGCATGCAATCACCCTGATGTATGTCAATGGTCCAGCTCTATGCTTTCCAAATGACAGCATCTATCCATGCTGTAATGTTTTCTCCGTCGTTTTGCAAGCACATAGCTTCAGGAAGCTTGTTGGGCCATGGTCCGATTGGACGCAGGTTGGAAGAGATGAAGCAGAGAGTTGCCACGACACTACGTACAAAAGAGGCTCTGCCACAGCTGATCCAAACTGTCCTCAAGGGCGAGAAGAGGGGAGGTTTGGGTGACTAAGAGAGGAGCACAGTTTTAAGGATGATGGGATGCTGATGATGAGGAGACGGCTGATGGCGGATGATGAGGTTTGGGCACCAGGGCAAGCCGCGTGCGCTGCAAAGGGAGAATGGGGCACAAGTCTTCACAAGATGGAAAAACAATCGGGCGGGTCCTTATCCCGAGGGGATGATGGCATAGAAGCAGTTGACAAAGGAGTAGGCGCAGCGCCCGAAACTCGTGCGCTCATGATTGGAGGGGTAGAATACGGTAAGGGGAAGGCTTGGGTTGACGTGCCTTGAGAAATCTGCTACCAGCGTGGGTGTAAGCTACTACGAGGAGGGCAGTTGGTACGTGTGGATCCTTGTACTAGCCACAGATGCTGATGATTGCTATTGATTGCTGAAGTGGAGATGAACAGTGATGATGGCTCGTTGGACATAGGGGCAAGTTGCATGTGCTGTGGAGGAATCTGCTTGGCGCAGGTTGCCGCAAGATTAGTGACTCGACCGGGCGAATCCTTGGGCTGAGTGAAAGATGAAAGGGTTGATGATAGAAAGTGGCAATTCACTGAATTCGGAGTGGGCGTAGGGGCAAAACCTCGTGCGTTGCTGAGTAGAGAGATAGAATGCAGCAAGGGGAAGGAGAACGCAAATGTGCCACAAGAAATCTGCTGCTAGTGAGGGTAGAGGCCACTACGAGAGAGACAGCTGATGCGTGCAGGTCCGTGTGCTAGCGGCAGATGGAGAAGATTCCTGATGGAAGCGAATGATGACGAATGTCAGGGTGCAGGGGAAAAAACATGTGCATTGCGGAAGGTTTTGACATGGACGCAGGTCATCATGAGAATGGCGATGCAACCAGGCGGATCCTTGTATCGAGCAGATGATAAATGCAGATGATGGAGACAATGAAGAAGCCGAGAATGATGATAACGAGACATATGAGGCTGATGAGGGTAGAATAAGGAGGATGCCAAGGATAATGACGATGTAAGATGGAGGATGCAAAAGAGACTGGTGTTGATAAGGTAGATGCAGAGCTAGAGTTGGGGCTGGTGAGCGGGGAAGCGCCAGGGGTATTGGTGACAAGAGTAGCTGATAGACAAGAAGCAGACATGGAGAAAGGTTGATGCGGTAGACAAGGTCCTCTGTTGTGAGGAGAATGACGGCTTGTGCCCTAGTTGGCTCAAGACTGACAGGCAGGGAGACTGGTGGTATCCGATGTCTTGAAAGCAGGAGAAAGATTGTTGCGGTGAGAGAAATAGAGGCGTTCACAGATGTCAGGAGAGTGACAGCTTATTCTGCCAGCTGTCTCTAGATCAGCGAGTACATAGTCTGATGGTGTCCGATATCTTGACAGTAAATGGTGCTGTGCTTGTGAGTAAGGCAGCACGAGAAGGCGACTCGAGAACAGTACTACACCATCACTGTCCACTGTCCACTGTCCACTGCCCACTGTCCTCCACTGCAAACAGCAATGGAGGTGGCAGCTAGAGGAGAGAAGAATGATGAGAACGATGTGAGAGGGTAAAAGTTGCGGGAGGGAGGAAACTTCCGAGAAGTTGGCGGTAGATGGGCGACGTGAGGGCTTTTGGCACATGTTGGTAGTAAGGAAGTCGTTGGAAGTTGCCGCGAGCGCAGGATTGGATGCAGGGCTTGGTCATGACAGTCAGGAGATCACGAAATCTTGAGAGGTAACTGAGTTGTTGGTGCTGATGTCAACTGTTGATGAATTGAAGTGCTGCAGCGCTACAGAGAGCGAGGAAGTGATGCTGGGATGAGGGAGAACTACGTAGTGTTCCCATAGGTTTTGATACCATGTCAAAAGATGTAAGGAGCAAGGAGAGTAATGGTCAAAGCAAGCATAAGCAGATGAGAACAGCAGACATGCTTTAGGCCAATGAGGAGAGCAGAGGGGTGTTGGACAAGGCTAGCAGTTGGTTGGAGAAGCATGTACAGAAGTGTTGTACCACAGAATAAGGTTACGAGGTAGACAGGTATCTAGTGAGAGAATACCAGGTTGGAACAGATATGATGAGCCTATGAGAAGTGAGCGAAGGAACAAGAGTGAAGGAGCGAGCAGTCACGAGAGAAGAATGGATGGCGAGAGTGAGTAATTGAAGAGGAAGCAGAGCGACGACACGGCCGAAGCCGTAGAACCAAAGGCAAACAGGAAGGAGATAACTATTTGAGGTTAAACTCAAAGATAATAAACATCATCGTATATATTGTAGAACATGACAAAACGTATATGAGCAATGGCTTCTTTCTGCTAGCCGGACGCGGGTGAAACTTGTCACTTCATTAAAGAATGAAGCGTCGGTTAGAACGGTCAGAATCACAGATGGATCGTTTCCAAGGTGGTTAGGATCCATAACTGAATCATCATTAAGAATTCGGATCTTTTGGGAAGTGGCCTCTGTCAGAATCTATATTTCTCACAGTATGTATGTATGTATGTATGTATGTATGTATGTATGTATGTATGTATATATGTATTTATGAATATATGTATGTATGTATGTGTGTAGCTATGCATGTATGTATGTATGCATGTATGTATGTATGTATATATGTATGTATGTATGTATGTATGCATGTATGTATGTATGTATGCATATATGTATATATGTATGTATGTATGTATGCATGTACGTAACTAGGTACGTACGTATGTATATGTGTGTGTATGTATGTATGTATGTAGGTATGTATGTATGTATGTATGTATGTATATACATATGTATGTATATGTGTATGTATGTATGTATGTATGTATGTATGTATGTATGTATGTATGAATATGTATGTATGTGTGTAGCTATGCATGTATGTATGTATGCATGTGTGTATGTATGTATATATATATGTATTTATGTATGTATGTATGTATGTATGTATGTATGCATATATGTAAATATGTATGTATGTATGTATGTACGTACGTAAGTAGGTACGTACGTATGTATATGTGTATATATGTATGTATGTATGTATGTTTGTATATATGTATGTATGTATATGTGTATGTATGTATGTATGTATGTATGTCTGTATGTCTGTATGTATGTATGTATGTATGTATGTATGTATGAATGTATGTATGTATGTATGTAGGTATGTATGTACATATGTAAGTATGTATGTATATATGTATGTATGTATGATTTTATGTAT
>SZWC01001859.1:111957-133856 GCA_023375785.1 Penium margaritaceum | reverse complement strand
ATGTATGTATGTATGTACGTATGTATGTATGTATGTATGTATGTATGTCTGTATGTATGTATGTATGTATGTATGTATGTACGTATTTATGTATGTATGTATGTATGTATGTATGTATGTATGTATGTATGTATGTATGTATGTATGTCTGTATGTATGTATGTTATCAGAATGATGTTGTCAGAGTGATGTTGTCAGAGTGATGATATCAGAGTGATATTGTCGGAGTGATGTAGTCAGAGTGATGTTCTTAGAGTGATGTTGTTAGAGTGATGTTGTCGGAGTGATATTGTCAGATTGATATTGTCAGAGTGATGTTGTCAGAGTGATGTTGTTAGAGTGATGTTGTCGTAGTGATGTTCTCAGAGTGATATTTCGAGGGTGATATTGTAAGACTGATGTCGTCAGGGTGATGTTGTTGGAGTGATGTTGTCAGTGTGATGTTGTCTTAGTGATATTTTCTGAGTTATATTTTAGAGTGATGTTGTCAGAGTGATGTTGTTGTAGTGATGTTGTCACAGTGATTTTGTCAGAGTGATGTTATCGGAGTGATATTATCATAGTGATGTTGTCAGAGTGTAGTCGGAGTGATGTTGTCGGAGTGATGTTGTCAGTGTGTAGTTGTTGGAGCGATGTCGTCAGAGTGATGTTGTCCAAGTGATGTTGTTAGAGTGTAGTTGTCGTAGTGATGTTGCCAGAGTGATGGTGTCCGATTAATGTTATTGAAATGATGTTGTCACAGTGATCTTGTCATAGTGATGTTTTCCAAGTGATGTTATCAGAGTGATGTTGTCGGATTGATGTTGTCAGAGTAATGTTGTGAAATTCATGTTATCGCAGTGATATTGTCAGAGTTATATTGTCAAAGTGATGTTGTCACAGGGATGTTGCCGTAGTGATGTTGTCAAAGTGATGTTGTCGGAGTGATGTTGTCGGAGTGATGTTGTCAGAGTGATGTTGTGAGAGTGATGTTGTCATAATGATATTGTCAGAGTGATGTTGTTGAATTGATATTGTCAGAGTGATGTTGTCAGAGTGATGTTGTCAAAGTGATGTTGTCCAGGTGATGTTGTCGGGGTCAGGTTGTCGGAGTGATGTTGTCGAAGTGATGTAGTCAGGTCGATGTTGTCAGAGTGATGTTGTCAGCATTATGTTGTCAGAGTGATCTTGTCATAGTGATGTTGTCGGAGTGATGTTGTCAGAGTGATCTTGTCAAAGTGATGTTATCAGAGTGATGTCGTCAGAGTGATGTTGTCGGATTGATGTCATAGTGATGTTGTTAGAGTGATGTTGTCAGAGTGATGTTGTCAGAGTAATGTTGTCGGAGTAATATTATTAGAGTGATATTGTCCGAGTGATGTTGTCAGAGTGATGTTGTCAGAGTGATATTGTGAGAGTGATGTCGTCAGAGTGATGTTGTGAGTGTGATGTTGACGTTGTGATGTTGTGAGAGTGATATTTTCATGGTGATGGTGTTAGACTGATGTTGTCAGAGTGATGTTGTCAGAGGGATGTTATCAGAGTAATGTTTTCATAGTGATGTTGTCGGAGTGATGTTGTTGGAGTGATGTTGGTGGAGTGATGTTATCGGAGTGATGTTGTTAGAGTGATGTTGTGAGGATGATGTTGTTGGAGTAATGTTGTCATAGTGATGTTGTCAGAGGGATATTGTCAGAGTGATGTTGTCTGAGTGATGTTGTCGGAATGATGTTGTCGAAGTGATGTTCTCAGAGTGATGTTCTCCTAGTGATGTGTTTTGAGTGATATTGTTAGAGTGATATTTTCAGAGAAATGTTGTCATAGTGACATTGTCAGAGTGATGTTGTTAGAGTGATGTTGTCGGAGTGATGTTGTCAGAGAGATGTTGTCAGAGAGATGCTGTCAGAGTGATGCTTTCCGAGTGGTGTTGTCAGAGTCATGTTGTCCCAGTGATGTTGTCGTATTGATGTTGTCGGAGTGATGTTGTCAGAGTGATGTTGTCAGTGTCATGTTGTCATAGTGATGTTGCCAAAGTGATGATTTCAGAGTGATGTTGCCAGAGTAATGTTGTCGTAGTGACGTTGTCACAGTGATGTTGTCAAAGTGATGTTGTCAGAGTGATGTTGTCAGTGTGTCGTTAACGGATTGATGTTGTCAAAATGATGTCGTCAGAGTGATGTTGTTCAAATGATGTTGCTGGAGTGTTGTTGTCACTGTGATGTTGTCTGAATGATGTTGTCCGAGTGATGTTGTCAGAGTGATGTTGTCGGAGTGATGTTGTCGAAGAGATGTTGTCAGATTGATGTTGTCGGAGTGATGTTGTCAGAGTGATGTTGTCATAGTGATGTTGTCAGAGTGATGTTGTCAGAGTGATGTTGTCATATTGATGTTGTCAGAGTGATGTTGTCATAGTGATGTTGTCAGAGTGATGTTGTCAAAGTTATGTCGAAAGAGTGATGTTGTTAGATTGATGTTGTCGTAGTGATGTTGTCGGAGTCAAGTTGTTGTAGTGATGTTATCAAAGTGGTCTTTTTAGAGGGATGTTGTCAGATTGATGTTGTCACAATGATGTTGTGGTAGTGATGTTGTCGGAGTGATATTTTTATGGTGATGTTGTTGGAGTGATGTTGTCAGAGTGACGTTGTCAGAGTGATGTTGTTACAGTGATGTTGTCAGAGTGATGTTGTCTGATCGATGTTGTTGGAGTGATGTTGTCACATTGATGTTGTCATAGTTATGTTGTGAGAGTGATGTTGTCCAAGTGATGTTGTCAGAATGATGTTGTCGGAGTGATGTTATTATAGTGATGATGTTAGAGTGATGTTGTCCGAGTGATGTTGTCACAGTAATGTTGTCAGCTTGATGTTGTCCGAGTGATGTTGTCAAAGTGATGCTCTCAGAGTGGTATTGTTGTAGTGATGTTGTCGGAGTGATGTTGTCAGAGTGATATTGACAGATTGATGTTGTCGGATTGATGTTGTGAGAGTGATGTTGTCAGAGTAATTTTGTCATCGTAATTTTGTCGGATTGATGTTGTAAGAGTGATGTTGTCGGAGTGATGTTGTCTAAGTGATGTTGTCAGGGTGATGTTGTCAGAGTAATGTTGTCATAGTGATGTTGTCAGAGTGATGTTGACAAAGTGATGTTATCTGAGTGATGTTGTCAGAGTGATGTTTTCAATTGATATTTTCTGACTGATGTTGTTGTGGTGATGTTGTCAGAGTGATGATGTCAGAGTCATTTTGCGAGAGTGGTATTGTGAAAGTGATATTATTAGAGTGATGTTGCCGGAGTGATGCTGTTAGAGTGATGTTGTCAGTGTGATGTTGCCAAGGTCATGATGTCAGTGTGACGTTGTCGTAGTGATGTTGTTAGAGTGATGTTTCCAAAGTGATGTTGTCAGAGTAATGTTATCGTAGTGATGTTATCAACGTAATGTTGTCGGAGTGATGTTGTCAAAGTGATGTTGTCCGAGTGATGTTGTTATAGTGTAGTTGTCGGAGTGATGTTGTCAGAGTGATGTTGTTGAAATGATGTTGTCAGAGTGGTTTTGTCAGAGTGATGTTGTCAGAACGATGTTATTGGAGTGATGTTGTCAGAGTTATGTTGTCGGAGTGATATTGTCGGAGTGATGTTGTCAGAGTGATGTTTTCAGAGAGATGTTGTTGGAGTGATATTGTTAGAGTAATGTTGTGAGATTGATGTTGTCAGAGTGATGTTGTCCTGGTGATGTTGTCGGAGTGATGTTGTCAAAGTGATGTTGTCGTAGTGATGTTGTCATAGTGATGTTGTTCGAGTGATATTGTTATAATGATGTTTTCTGAGTGATGTTGTCAGAATGATGTTATTGGAGTGATGTTGTCGGGGTGATGTTGTAAGAGTGATATTGTCATGGTGATATTGTTGGAGTAATGTTGTCGGAGTAATGTTGTCATGGTGATGTTGTCAGACGATGTTGTTAGAGTGACATTGTCTGAGTGATGTTGTCGAGATGATGTTGTCGGAGTGATGTTAGAGTGATGTTGTCAGAGTGATGTTGTCAGAGTGATATTGTTAGAGTGGTGTTTTTGGATTGATGTTGTCTGAGCTATGTTGTGGGAATGATGTCAGTATAATGTTGTTAGAGTGGTGTTGTTGGAGTGATGTTGTCAGAGTGATGTCGGAGTGATATAATCAGAGTGATGTTGTCGGAGTGATGTTGTTAGAGTGATGTTGTCAGATTGATGTTGACCGATTGATGTTGTTAGAGTGATGTTGTCAGAGTGTTGTTGTCGGATTGATGCTGTCATAGTGATGTTGTCAAAGTGATGTTGTCATACTGACGTTGTCAGAGATGTTCTTGGAGTAATGTTGTTAGATCAATGTTCTTAGTGTGATTTTGTCAGAGTGATGTTGTTAGAGTGATGTTGTCGTAGTGATTTTGTCAAATTGATGTTGTTATAGAGATTTTGTCATGGCTATGTTGTCGTAGCGATGTTGTCAGAGTGATGGTGTGAGAGTGAGTGTGTCATAGTGAAGTTTTTGGAGTGATGTTGTCAGAGTTATGTTGGCATAGTGTTGTCATCAGAGTGATGTTGTCAGAGTGATGTTTTTAGAGTAATACTGTCGGAGTAATATTGTGAGAGTGATGTTGTCGAATGATGTTGTCACAGTGATGTTGTCAGAGTCATGTTGTGAGAGTGATATCGTCAAAGTGATTTTGTCATACTAATGTTGTCTGAGTGAGGTTGTCAGATTGATGTTGTCGGAGGGATGTTGTCACATTGATGTTGTCAAAGTGATGTTGTCGGAGTGATGTTGTCCAAGTTATGTTGTTGGAAAGATGTTGTCGGAGTGATGTTGTAAGAGTGATGTTGTTAGAGTGATGTTGTCTGAGTGATGTTGTCGTAGTGATGTTGTCAGATCGATGTTGTCAAAGTGATGTTATTATAGTGATATTGTCAAAGTGATGTTGTCAGAGTGATGTTGTCAGAGTGATGTTGTTGGAGTAATGTTGTTGGAGTTATGTTGTCAGAGTTATGTTGTCGGAATGATATTGTCAGAGTGATGTTGTCAGAGTGATGTTGTCAGAGTGATGTTGTCGGAGTGATGTTGTCAGAGTGATGTTGTCAGAGTGATGTTGTGTGAGTGATGTTGTCGGGGTGATGTTGTCAAAGTAATGTTGTCATAGTGATGTTGTCATAGTGATGTTGTCAGAGTGATGTTGTCTGAGTGATATTATTGGAATGATGTTGTCAACGTGATGTCAGAGTGATGTTGTCAGGGTGATGTTGTCAGAGTGATGTTGTCAGAATGATGTTGTTAGAGTGATGTTGTTGTTGTGATGTTGTCAGAGTGATGATGTCAGGGTCATGTTGTCAGAGTGATGTTGTCAAAATGATGTTATTAGAGTGGTGTTATCGTGGTGATGTTGTCAGAGTGATGTTGTTGGAGTGATGTTGTCGAAGTAATGTTGTCAGAGTGATGTTGTCAGATTGATGTTGTCGTAGTGATGTTGTCAGAGTGATGTTGTCCAAGTGATGTTGCCAAAGAGATGTTGTCATAGTTTTGTTGTCGTAGTGATGTTGTCAGAGTGATGTTGTCGGAGTGATGGTTTTAGAGTGATTTTGTGAGAGTGAAGTTTTTGGAGTGATGTTGTCGGAGTGATCTTGTCGTAGTGTTGTTATCACAGTGATGTTGTTAGAGTGATGTTCTCAAAGTAATATTGTCGGAGTGATACTGTCGGAGTGATGTTGTCGAATGATGTTGTCAGAGTGATGTTGTGAGGGTGATATTGTCAGAGTGATGTTGTCATAGTGATGTTGTTAGAGTGATGTTGTCACATTGATGTTGTCTGAGTGATGTTGTCAGATTGATGTTGTCAAAGTGATGTTGTCGGAATGATGTTGTCCAAGTTATGTTCTCGGAAAGATGTCAGAGTGATGTTGTCAGAGTGATGTTGTTAGATTGATGTTGTCGGAGTGATGTTGTCAGAGTGATGTTGTCGGAGTGATGTTGTCTGAGTGATATTGTCTGAGTGATGTTGTTGGAATGATGTTGTTAGAGTGATGTCAGAGTGATGTTGTCACAGTGATGTTGTCTGAGTGATGTTGTGAGAATGATATTGTCAGAGTGATGTTGTTGTGATGTTGTCAGAGTGATGAGGTCAGAGTCATATTGTCAGAATGATGTTGTCAAAGTGATGTTATCAGAGTGATGTTGTCGTAGTGATGTTGTCAGAGTGGTGTTGTTGGAGTGATGTTGTCAGAGTGATGTTGTCAGAGTGATGTTACCGGAGTGGTGTTGTCAGGGTGATGGTTTCATAGGGATGTTGTTTTGTGTGATGTTGTCAAAGTGATGTTGTTAGAGTCATGTTGTCAAAGTTATGTTGTCAGAGTGATGTTGTCGGAGTGATGTTGTACGAGTAATGTTTTTACAGTGATATTATCGAAGTGATGTTGTCACAATGATGTTGTTAGAGTGATGTTGTCAGAGTGATGTTGTTAGAGTGATGTTATCCTAGTGATGTTGTCGGAGTGATATTGTTGAAGTGATATTGTCATAGTCATGTCTTCAGAGTGATGTTGTTAGAGTGATGTTGTCAGAGTGATGTTGTCGGAGTGTTGTTGTCCGAGCAATGTAGTAAGAGTGATGTTGTTGGAGTGATGTTGTCAGAGTGATGTTGTTAGGGTGATGTTGTCGGAGTAATGTTGTTGGAGTAATGTTGTCATAGTGATGTTGTCAAAGTGATGTTATTAAAGTGATATTATCCCAGTGGTGTTGTCATAATGATATTATCGGAGTGATGTGATTAGAGTGATGTTGCTGGAGTGATGTTATTAGAGTGATGTTGTTGTAGTGATGTTGTCTGAGTGATGATGTCGGATTGATGTTGTCAGAGTGATATTGTCATAGTGATGTTGTCAGAGTGATGTTGTCGAAGTGATGTTGTCGGAGTGATGTTGTCAAAGTGAAGCTGTCAGAGTGATGTTGTCAGAATGATGTTGTCAGAGTGATGCTGTTGTGATGTTGTTTGAGTGATGATGTCAGAGTCATGTTGTCAGAATGATATAGTCAAAGTGATGTTATCAGAGTGATGTTGTCGTAGTGATGTTGTCAGAATGATGTTGTTGGAGTGATGTTGTTGAAGTGATGTTGTCAGAGTGATGTTTGTAGAGTGGTTCTGTCAGAGTGATGTTTTCGGAGTGATGTTTTTGGTGTGATGTTGTCAAAGTGATGTTGTCAGAGTGATGTTGTCAGAGTGACGTTGTCAGAGTGATGTTGTCGGAGTAATGTTGTAGGAGTGATGTTTTTAGAGTGATGTTATCGCAGTGATGTTGTCAGAGTGATATCGTTAGAGTGATGTTGTCAGAGTGATGTTGTTAAAGTGATGTTATCCTAGTGATATTGTCAGAGTGATGTTGTTGAAGTGATATTGTCATACTGATGTCGTCAGAGTGATGTTGTTAGAGTGATAATTTCTGAGTGATGTTGTCGGAGTGATGTTATCAGAGCAATGTAGTATGAGTGATGTTGTTGGAGTGATGTTGTGAAAGTGATGTTGTCAGAGTGATGTTGTCGGAGTGATGTTGTCAGAGTGATTTTGTCGGAGTGATGTTGTGTGAGTGATGTTGTCAGGGTGATGTTGTCGAAGTAATGTTGTCATAGTGATGTTGTCATAGTGATGTTTTAAGAGTGATGTTGTTTGAGTGATGTTGTTGGAATGATGTTGTCAGAATGATGTCAGAGTGATGTTGTCAGAGTGATGTGGTCAGAGTGACATTGTCACAATGATTTTGATAGAGTGATGTTGTTGTGGTGATGTTGTTAGAGTGATGATGTCAGAGTCATGTTATTAGAGTGATGTCGTCAAAGTGATGTTATCAGAGTGGTGTTTTCGTAGTGATGTTGTCAGAGTATTGTTGTTGGAGTGATGTTGTCGAAGTAATGGTGTCAGAGTGATGTTGTCAGATTGATGTTTTCGTAGTGATGTTGTCAGATTGATGTTGTCGTAGTGATGTTGTCAGAAAGATGTTGTCCAAGTGATGTTGTCAAAGAGAAGGTGTCAAAGTTTTGTTGTCGTAGGGATGTTGTTAGAGTGATGTTGTCGGAGTGATGGTTTCAGAGTGATTTTGCCTGAGTGAAGTTTTTGGAGTGATGTTGCCGGAGTGATGTTGTCGTAGTGTTGTTATTAGAGTGATGTTGTTAGAGTGATGTTCTCAAAGTAATGTTGTCGGAGTGATACTGTCAGAGTGATGTTGTCGAATGATGTTGTCAAAGTGATGTTGTGAGAGTGATATCGTCAGAGTGATGTTGTCATAGTGATGTTTTCAGAGTGATGTTGTTACATTGATGTTGTCAGAGTGATGTTATCAGATTGATGTTGTCAAAGTGATGTTGTCGGAATGATGTTGTCCAAGTTATGTTGTCGGAAAGATGTCAGAGTGATGTCAGAGTGATGATGTCATTGTGATGTTGTTAGATTGATGTTGTCGGAGTGATTTTGTTAGAGTGATGTTGTTGGAGTGATGTTGTCAGAGTCATGTTGTCTGAGTGATGTTGTTGGAATGATGTTGTCAGAGTGATGTCAGAGTGATGTTGTCAGAGTGATGTTGTCCGAGTGATGTTGTCAGAATGATTTTGTCAGAGTGATGTTGTTGTGATGTTGTCAGAGTGATGATGTTAGATTCATATTATCAGAATGATGTTGTCAAAGTGATGTTATCAGCTGATGTTGTCGTAGTGATGTTGTGAGAGTGATGTTGTTGGAGTGATATTGTCGAAGTGATGTTGTCAGAGTGATGTTACCAGAGTGGTGTTGTCGGGGTGATGATTTCAGAGGGATGTTTTTGGTGTGATGTTGTCAAAGTGATGTTTTCGGAGTCATGTTGTCCAAGTGATGTTGTCAGAGTGATGTTGTCGGAGTGATGTTGTAGGAATGATGTTTTTATAGTGATGTTACCGGAGTGATGTTGTCATAGTGATGTTGTTAGAGTGATGTTGTCAGAGTAATGTTGTTAGAGTGATGTTATCCTAGTGATGTTGTCTGAGTGATGTTGATGAAGTGATATTTTCATAGTCATGTCGTCAGAGTGATGTTGTTAGAGTGATATTGTCAGAGTGATGTTGTCGGAGTGTTGTTGTTGGAGCGATGTAGTAGGAGTGATGTTGTTGGAGTTATTTTGTCTGAGTGATGTTGTCAGGGTGATGTTGTCGGAGTAATCGTGTTGGAGTAATGTTGTCATAGTGATGTTGTCAAAGTGATGTTATTAGAGTGATATTATCCCAGTGATGTTGTCAGAATGATGTTATCGGAGTGATGTTATTAGAGTGATGTTGCTTCAGTGATGTTGTTAGAGTGATGTTGTTGTAGTGATGTTGTCGGAGTGATGATGTCGGATTGATGTTGTCAGAGTGATATTGTCATAGTGATGCTGTCAGAGTGATGTTGTCGAAGTGATGTTGTCGGAGTGATGTTGTCAAAGTGATGTTGTCGGAGTGATGTTGTCAAAGTGATGTTGTCAGAGTGATGTTGTCAGAATGATGTTCTCAGAGTGATGTTGTGATGTTGTCTCAGTGATGATGTCAGAGTCATGTTGTCATAATGATGCTGTCAAAGTGATGTTATCAGAGTGATGTTGTTGTAGTTATGTTGTCAGAATGATGTTGTTGGAGTGATGTTGTCGAAGTGATGTTGTCAGAGTAATGTTGTGAGAGTGGTGCTGTCGGAGTGATGTTTTCGGAGTGATGTGTTTGGTGTGATGTTGTCAAAGTGATGTTGTCGGAGTGATGTTGTCAGAGTGACGTTGTCAGAGTGATGTTGCCGGAGTGATATTGTAGGAGTGATGTTTTTAGAGTGATGTTATCGGAGTGATGTTGTCAGATTGATATTGTTAGAGTGATGTTGTCAGGGTGATGTTGTTAGAGTGATGTTATCCTAGTGATGATGTCAGAGTGATGTTGTTGTAGTGATATTGTCATATTGATGTCGTCAGAGTGATGTTGTTAGAGTGATATTGTCTGAGTGATGTTGTCGGAGTAATGTTATCGGAGCAATGTAGTACGTGTGATGTTGTTGGAGTGATGTTGTCAGTGTGATGTTGTCAGGGTGATGTTGTGGGAGTAATGTTGTTGGAGTAATGTAATCATAGTGATGTTGTCAAAGTGATGTTATTAGAGTGATATTATCCGAGTGATGTTGTCAGAATGATGTTATCAAAGTGATGTTATTAGAGTGATGTTGCTGGAGTGATGTTAGAGTGATGTTGTTGTAGTGATGTTGTCGGAGTGATGATGTCAGATTGATGTTGTCAGAGTGATATTGGCACAGTGATGTTGTCGCAATGATGTTGTCCAAGTGATGTTGTCAGAGTGATGTGGTCGGAGTGATGTTGTCAGAGTGATGTTGTCAAAGTGTTGTTTTCAAAGCGATGTTGTTGGATTGATGTTGTTGGATTGATGTTGTCAGTGGGCTGTTGTCAGAGTGATGTTGTCGGATCGGTGTTGTCATGGTGATATTGTCATAGTAATGTTGTCATAGTGATATTGTCGGAGTGATATTGTCGAAGTAATGTTGTTAGATCGATGTTGTTTGTATGATATTGTCATAGTGATGTTGTCAGAGTGATGTTGTCGGAATGATGGTTTTAGAATGATGATGTCAACGTGATTTCATTAGAGTGATGTTGTCAGACTGATGTTGTCAGAGAAATGTTGACAGAGTGATGTCGTCAGATTGATGTTGTCGGAGTGATGTTGTCACATTAATGTTGTCATATTGATTTTCTAAGAGTCTAGTTGTTTGAGTGATGTTCTCAGAGTGTTGTTATAGGGGGATGTTATCGTAGTGATGTTGTCAGAGTGATGTTTTCATAGTGATGTTCTCGGAGTGATGTTATCAGAGTGATGGCTTTAGAGTGATGTTGGAGTGATGTTGTGAGAGTGATGTTGTCAGAGTGATGCATTTGTAGTGATGCTGTTGGAGTGATGTTGCCAAAGTGATGTTGTCTGAATGATGTTGTCAGAGTGATATTGGCACATTGATGTTGTTAGAGTAATGTTGTCCGAGTGATGTTGTCGGAGTGATGTTGTTGGGGTGATATTGTTCGAGTGATATTGTCAGAGTGATGTTGTCAGGGTGATGTTGTCGGAGTAATGTTGTCATAATGATGTTGTCCGAGTGATGTTGTCAGAGTGATGCTATTAGAGTGATGTTGTTCAAGTGATGTTATTGGAGTGATATTGTCAGAGTGATGTTGTGAGAGTGATGTTCTCAGAGTCATGTGGTTGGAGTGATGTTGTCGGAGTGATATCGGAGTGATATTGTCAGAGTGATGTTGTAATAGTGACATTATCATAATGATATTATCAAAGTGATGTTGTGAGAGAGATAATGTCACAGTTATGTTGTCAGAGTGATGTTGTCAGAGTGATGTTGTCAGATTGATGTTGTAGGAGTGATGTTGTCGGAATGATGTTCTCCTAGTGATGTTGTTGGACAAATGTTTTCTAGAGTGATGTTGTTAGAGTGATGTTGTTAGAGTGATGTTGTCAGATTGATTTTATCAGAGTGATGTTGTAGTGATGTTGTCAGAGTGATGTTGTGCAAGTGATATTTTCAGAGTAATATTATCAGAGTGATGTTGTCAGAGTGATGTTGTTAGGGTCATGTTGTAAGAGTGATATTGTCAAAGTGATGTTCTTGTAATGATGTTGTCAGAGTCATGTTTTTAGAGTGATGTTGTTAGTGATGTTGTTGGAGTGATGTTATTGGAGTGATGTTGTTGGAGTGATGTTGTTGGAGTGATGTTGTCAGAGTGATGTTTTCCAAGTGATGTTGTCAGAATGATGTTGCCAGATTGATGTTGTAATAGTGCTGTTGTCCGAGTGATGTTGTCGGAGTGATGTTGTTGGAGTGATTTTGTCAGGGTGTTGTTGTTGAGTGATGGTTGAGCGATGTTGTGAGAGTGAAATGTCAGAGTGATATTGTCAGAGTGATGTTATCAGAGTGATGATGTTGGAATGATGTCGTCAGTGTGATGTTGTCCCATTGATGTTGTGAGCGTGATATTGTCAGAGTAATGTTGTCGGATTGATGTTATGAGAGTGATGTCGTCAAATTGATGTTGCTGGAGTGATGCTGTTAGAGTGTTGTTTTCAGAGTGATATTTTGAGAGTGATGTTTTCAGAGCTACATCATTGGAGTGATGTTGTTAGTGTGATGTTGTCGTAGTGATGTTGTCAGAGTGATGTTGTCATAATGATGTTGTCAACGTGATGTTGTCAGAGTGATATTGTCATAGTGATGTTGTCAGATTGATGTTGTCAGAGTGATGTTTTCAGAGTATAGTTTTCAGAATGATGTTGTCGGAGTGATGTTTTCGTATTGATGTTGTCAGAGTGATGTTGTCAGTGATGTTATCCGAGTGACGATGTCGGAGTGATGTTGTGAGATTGATGTTGTCGGAGTTATTCTCTCAAAGTGATGTTGTCAGAGTGATGTTGTCAAAGTGACATTATCGGAGTCATGTTTTCGTAGTGATGTTATTGGAGTGATGTTGTGAGAGTGATGTTGTTGGCGTGATGTTGTCAAATGGATGTTTTCAGAGTGATGTTGTCAGAGTGATGTCGTTAGAGTCATGTTGTAAGAGCGATGTTGTTGTAGTCATGTTATCAAAGTGATGTTGTCAAAGTGATGTTGTCAGAATGATGTTGTCAAAGTGATGTTTTCAAAGTGATGTTGTCAGAGTGATGTTGTCAGAGTGATGTTGTCAGGGTGATGTTATAAGATGCACGTTGTCAGAGTGATGTTGTTAGAGTGATGTTGTCCGAGTGATGTTGTCAAAGTGATGTTGTCGGAGTGATGTTGTCAGATTGATGTTGTCGGAGTGATGTTTTCATATTGATATTGTCAGAGTGATGTTGTCATAGAGATGTTGTCAGAGTGATGTTGTCAGATTTATGTTGCCCAAGTGATGTTGTTGGAGTGATGTTGTTGGAGTGATGTTGTTGGAGTGATGTTTTCAGAGTGATGTTGTCAGAGTGGTATTTTGGAGTGATGTCAGAGTGATGTTGTCAGAGTGATGTTGTCAGAGTGATATTGTCAGAGTGATGTTGTCAGAGTGATGTTGTTAGAGTATTGTTGTCAGAGTGATGTTATGAGAGTGATGTTGTCAGAGTGATATTGCCATAGTGATATTGTCTGAGTGATGATGTTAGAGTGATGTTATTAGAGGGATTTTTTTAGAGTGATATTGTCGGAGTGATGTTGTGAGAGTGATGGTGTCAGAGTGATATTGTCAGAGTGATGTTGTAAGAGTGATGTTGTCAGAGTGATATTGTCAGAGTGATGTTGTCTGAATGATGGTGTCATAGTGATGTTGTCTGAGTGATAATGTTCGAGTGATGTTGTCCAAGTGATGTTGTCAAAGTGATGTTGTTGGAGTATTGTTGTCTAAGTAATTTTGTCAGATTGATGTTACCAGGGTGATGTTGTCGGAGTAATGTTGTCATTGTGATGTTGGAAGAGTGATGTTGTCAGAGTGATGTTGTCCAAGTGATGTTGTGAGAATGATGTTTTTGAAGTGATGCTATCGGAGTGATGTTGTTGGAGTGATGTTGTTACAGTGATGTCATCAGAGTGATGTTGTCAGAGTGGTATTTTCTGAGTGATGTTATCGGAGAAATGTTGTCGGAATGATGTTGTCGGAGTGATATTTTTGTAGTGATGTTGTTAGAGTTATATTGTTAGAGTGATGATGTCATGGTGATATTGTCGGAGTGATGTCATTGAAATGATGTCGCCAGAGTGATGTTGTAGGGATTTTGTGAGAGTGATGTTGTCAACGTGATTTTTTTAGAGTGATGTTGTTGGAGTGATGTTGTCAAAGTGTTGTTGGAGAGATTTTGTCAAAGTGATGTTCTTGTAGTGATGTTGGATTGATGCTGTTGCAGTGATGTTGTAAGAGTGATGTTGTCGAGGTGAGGTTGTCGGAGTGATGTTGTTAGAGTGATGTTGTCAGAGTAATGTTGTCAGAGTGATGTTGTCGGAGTCACGTGGGCAGAGTGATGTTTGTCAGAGTGTTGATGTCAAAGTGATGTTGTCAGAGTTATATTGTTGGAGTGATATTATCAGAGTGATGTTGTTGGAGTGATGTTGTTGGAGTGATGTTGCCAGAGAGATATTGTCAGAGTGATGTTGTGAGAGTGTTGTTGCCAAAGTGATGTTGTCAGAGTGATGTTGTCGGAGTGATGTTGTTAGAGTGATACTGTCAAAGTGATGTTGCCAGAGTGATAGTGTGAGAGTGATGTTGTCAGAGTGGTTTTATCAGAGTGATGTTTTTAGATTCATGATGTCAGAATGATATTAGCGTAGGTATGTTGTCAGAATGATGTTTTCAGATTGATATGGTCAGTGTGATGTTGTCAGAGTGATGTCGTCGTAGTGATGGCGTCAGAGAGATGTATCAGAGTGATGTTGTTAGAGCGATGTTGTCAGAGTGATGTTGTTTGAGTGATGTTGTTAGATTGATATTGTCAGAGTGATGTTGTCAGAGTGATGTCGTTAGACTGATGTTATCAGTGATGTTGTTAGAGCAATGTTGTCAGAGTGATGTTGTTGGAGTTATATTGTCGGAGTGATATTGTCAGAGTGATATTGTCAGAGTGATGTTGTCAGAGTGATATAGTCAGAGTGATGTTATCAGAGTGATGTTTTTGGTGTGATGTTGTCAGAGTGCTGTTTTTGTAGTGATGTTGTCAGGTTGATGTTGTCGGAGTGATATTGTAAGAGTGATGTTGTCAGAGTGATGTTGCCATAGTGTTGTTGGAGAAATGTTGTCGAAGTGATGTTCTTATAGTGATGTTGTTAGACTGATGCTGTTGTACTGATGTTGTCAAAGTGATGTTGTCGGAGTTACGTTGTCAGAGTGATGTTTTCGAGTGATGTTGTCGAAGTGATGTTGTTGGAGTGATGTTGTTGAAGTGATGTGTCGGAGTGATGTTGTCATAGTGATGTTGGCAGAGTGATGCAGTTGGAGTGATGTTGTTGGGGGGAGGCCGTCAGGTGACGTACGACCCCCCTCTCCTGCCTCCCCACTTGCCTACCTGGCCCCTTGGTAGAAGCGTGAATGTGTGCTTCCTTTTAGGCGTTAATGTTGGTATTGGAGTCTGATAAACGCTACCGATACAACGACGTCGACTTCTACCATGGACTTTGAATACCAGATCTGACATTGATGTGTCCAATGAGTAGTATGCGTGTACTTGACGACTGATCTATTGAATTTTGTGCTTTTTAGTGTAGTTGTCTTGCTTGTCACTCGCACATGTTTTTTTGTGCAAGGATGGTGAAGTGGACGTGGAATTTTTAGGGAGACCACAAGGTGGTTGAAATTATTTGGCACAACAAGTTGCTGTCTAGGACCTCTTTCCAGCAATACAAAACCATCATGTTCCCTCTGTTGAAAGTGTTTTGGTTCAATTTGCTTTGTTCCTACGCATCGTTGTCTTGTGGGTAGGCACTGAAGGATTCTGTGGCACGACACCAGCTAGTAATGGATGAGAAGAGGAAAATGTTAGCCATTAACGTTGAAGAACTGAGGGGGCCGTTGGGCAGCTCAGGCTCCTTCACACACGTAAATGTACATGCCTCGACCCTCTCCTTTCCCATTCTCCTCTCTGTCCTCCCCTCCCAACCCCTCCTCCTCCTCCTCCTCCTCCTTGTCCTTGACATCCCTATCTCAAATGGAGGTCGGGGAGAAGGCTACATAACCCCTCCTAATCCATCTCTTTGTCCTGTCCCTCTCCCCATCCCTCCCATCCCTCTCCTCCCTTGTCCTCCCCTTCCCCTTCCAGTTTCCTCTTCCCCTCCTCCTCTTCCGTCCCTCTTCCATTCCCCTTTATCGACCCATTCCATAACCCCTCTCCCTTTTCCTACCCCTCACCACTTCCCACTCCCCACTTCACCCTACTCCCTCACTGCCTCCTCCTCCCTCCTTCCTTCTCATCCTTCTCATATTCTCAACCTCCCTCCTCCCTCTTCCTTCTCCCTTTTCTACCTATCAGTCTCCACCCTCTCCACATCTCCCACCCAAAACCCTTCATTTCCCCCCTACCCTTTGATGTCTCCCACATTCGTCTCATCAACCCCCTTGTGTTTCTTCCTTTCTTCCCCCCTCTAACTGCCTCTCCCCTCCCTCTCCACAGGCTGCTCCCTGTGTCTCAATCATTTGTTGTTGGAAATCCAGGAGCTCATGGAGTCCCTTAACATCTACTTCCATGTTGTCATGGTGGATGAGCAAGTTGTGGCACTACACAGAGCCTCAGATGAGGGAGGAGGGGGCTACAGTTTCAGTGGGAGCACTTGTGGACGTTCTGTATGCGAGAGGGGAAGCCATGTCCAAAACCGCACCAGGGATGTATCTTCTCTTCCATGAACGTGCCCAATTCTGCAGCCTGCTCAGCGTAAGCACATCGAATGGGATGCACTTTGTTCCTTCTCCATAGTCTCATTGCCATTGCAATGAGAGTGATAGCTGCTTATGCACGACTATCACTATCATTACAGTGGCAATATCCATGCATGGGCAGTGACTGTGCAGCCTCATTCATTTGTGTATTTTTCTGTCTGGACAATCACCCTTGATTCCCGAACCATTGCTGCTATACTGTGTTAAAGTGTTGGAGAAGCTGATTTTGTCTTGGGACGGAAGCATAACATTTCACAAGGCTTGCAAGCCCTTTTGAAGACTTGGGCTTCTCCGGCGCTGTGTGCTAGCATGGTATGTTGTTCCTTCAACATGCATGTTCTGGAATGGGTGTTGTTCTTTTTGCACTTCCTATTACACATTGTGATGTCACAATTGGAGAAAGGCCAGATGCGGGTTGTACTACGCCTGCGACTTCTTCTTTGGGACGAGAGGGGGCTCAGACTCGTTATAAAGACGGACAAAAACCAAGTCGTAGTCTTTACGATTCCAAGTGCGTACAGTCTGTCCCAAGTACTATTTAAGATGCTGAACTAGAGGCTCATACGATGCACATGTTTCGCTGAAGAAGCACAAATGCCAGTGAGGACTAAGATAGTGGGAACGTGGTGTGGTTGAGAAAGACCGTGTTGTAGCTTAAAGAGACTCCTGGAGTACAAGCATGACACTGCAAATGTAACGTCACCACGGCAGGTTGTTTTAAAATGTTTCCAGAATTGTGACTGGGATGATGAGTTTCCGTACGCCGTTTCATTGCCATGGACCAGAGCTCACAACGACTCACCTGAACCGTGTGTAGATGAAAAGATAGAGTTTGTGTTTGATGCTGTACTCGACACAAATTGCAACCAGGCCATGATGTACCGTGAGTCTTGTCAACTCATAGAGAGTTTATTTGCAGTAGAATAGGTACTTCAATCTAAGCATAGAATGATGATGATATGGTGATTTGTGCCCGTCACTACATGAAAAATATTTGTGCAAGTGATGTTGTGTCTGTAGGTGCTGGTGCTGGCGTATTGTACATAGCTACTGGCAAACGTGCAGGCTTACACATAGGCAGAGGTACATGTAGAAGTACCAGTAGGACTTGAGAACAGATACATGACTATGCACAAACACAGGCACAGGTACAGGTACAGGTACAGGTGCCAGTGCAGGTACAGGCACACGCACAGGTACAGGCATAGGTGCAGGTGTAGTTGTAGGTACAAGCACAGGTCCAGGTAAAGGTGCAGGTGCAAGCACAAGTACAGGCATAGGGACAGGCACAGGCGCCAGTACAGGTGTAGGCACAACACAGGTACAGGTGTAGGTATAGGCAAAGGTGCAGGTACAGGCACAAGCACAGGTACAGGCACAGGCACAGGTACAAGTTTGGGTACAGGCATAGGCATAGGCACAGGGACAGGTACAGGCACAGGCACAGTTACAGATATAGAAAATGCACAGGCACATGTATAGGTGCAGGCACAAGTACAGGTATAGGTGCAGGCAGAGGCATAGGTGCAGGCACAAGTACAGGTACTGGTACAGGAACAAGTAGAGGTATAGGTGTAGGCACGGGTGAAGACATTGGTGCAAGAGAAGGTGTTGGAGTAGGAGCTAGGCACGAGACAAGTTTGTTAGATGATGTGAAGGCTTAATACACGCATAGGCACAACGGTGGCACCCCCCTTTGGCCTTCTTGTTGGCGCACGGTCGGTCGGGCTCCGGTAAAACATTTATGTTGATGGGCCCCACGGTTTCCGCAAGTGCTGAGCCCATGGATTGCGACGTCATTGAGCGGGGCCTTCACACCATCCTTGAACGTCTGGGCAGAGACGCTCAGGCTGGGAGCAACGGGGTCCCGGTTGGACATATGAGGTAGGCCATCATTTTTGGTCAGGTTGGCAAACAGACTAGCTTGCATGGGGGCATGAAGACTTGACACTCGGCAACCTGTGCATGCCCTTGCAGATCACTTATGTCGACTCCCACTTGGCTGGCTCAACTTTTAGCCAGCGTAGTTTCAGCCGGCGTAGTCTGCCCAGCTCAGTCAGCCAAGTCAGCCCAGTTGATTGAGTCAGTCCAGTCCACCCAGTCAGCCCTATCATCCACCCAGCCCAGTCCACCCAGTCGACCGAGTTGACCCAGTTGACCCAGTCGACCCACTTGACCCAGTCAACCCACTTGGCCCACTGGACCCACTCGGCCCAGTCTATCTTGTCGATCTTGTCGGCCCAGTTCACCCCATGGTTGTGCTCCACATGTCGAGGTTGAGGTCGGAAGACCTAGACCTTCTTGTAGCCCAAGTCCAGGTCGAGTGTCAACAACAAAAAAATATTACTCTGTTTGACCTGAAACTTGCCATGCATTCATGTTTTACGTCCACGACTCAAATCCAACCTCAGACGTTTTTTCCATTGAATATGGAGATTTCATACTCCATTGAAAGTTTCCACATTCTAAGCCTGTGTTTTCTTAGGTGCCACTTTGCTTGAAAAAAAAAGGGTAGTCAGCAACCTGGCAGGCTGTAATAGGGCAGGTATATGCAGTGACCGGCAACGCTCTGCTTCTTCCCGCTTCCATCATTCAGCGTTGAGCTTTTTGCATCCATTTTCTAGCATACAGCGTTCACCACCCACCGTCCACCGTCCACAGTCTTATGTCCACTGTCTAACGTCTAGCGTTTAGTGTATAGCGTCTGACGTCCAGCGACAGGCTGTTGAGGGAAGGAGAAAAAGGGGGTCAAGACACCTCGTTTGCAGGCGAACCGTCGAAAGTTTGCAAGGCCTCGGGAACAACAAGAAGAAAAGTCCCGGATCTCAAAGTACACAGCAAAAAGAGCGTGGCAGAGAATTTGAGCCAAGTTTTAGCAAGGAGATAGGGAACCTCGACACACGGCCAAGGTGGAAACGCTGAGTCTCAGCCTTGCGTACTGGACTGAGAGTCGAGAGCAACATAGGTTGACCCAGTCGACCCACTTGGCCCACTCCGCCCGGTCCACCTTGTTGGCCCAGTCCACATAGTCAACCCAGTTGACCCAGTAATCCCACTCGGCCTACTTGGCCCTGTTGACCCAGTTGACTCTGTCAACCCTGTTCATCCAGTCGACCCACTCGATTCAGTTGGCCCGGATGACCCAGTCAACCCAGGTTGAGGCTAACTGGCCTCTAAACAGTGATTGTGGAGGTAAAAGAAACGAAACAATCCGTCGACATGCTTTTTGCAGTCAACAAATGTGTCATTGCATCACTTTGTTGGCTGTGCGAAACAGTGCAGGATGCAAGACCGTCATGCAAGCACAAGCACTGATTTCATTTGTGTTCACCAATGGTGCATACTTCAATCCAGTACCTGGTGGTTAGGAACGGCGGTATGCCTTGCCGCCGAGATGGCAAATCGCAGTGCCGTCACAGCCATCTGCCTGCTGTAACTGCAACCCTATTGTTGCCGCTGCAATGTGCACTGCGTATGTTCATTGTTGTATGTGTGTGTTTGTGTGTGTGTGTATGTGTGTGTGTGTGTATTTTTGTGTTGGTGTGTGTGTATGTGTGTGGCGTGGACTGGTGTGTATGTGGTGTGGTGTGGTGTGGTGTTTTTGTGTGTGTGTGTGGTGGTGTGTGTGTGGAGGGTGTGTGTGTGTATGGTATGGTGTGTGTATTGTGTGGTGTGTGTGTGGTGTGTGTGCGTGCATGCGTGTGTTTTTGTGTAGTTTTGTGTATGTGTATGTGTGCATCTGGATCTGTGTGCATGTGTATGTGTGTGTGTGTGTGTGTGTGTCTGTGTGTGTGCGTGTGTGTGTACATGAATGTGTGTGTATGTATGTGTGTGTGTGCATCTCAGTGTGTATGTGTGTATATGCGTTTTTGGACTCTGTGTGTATGAGTGTCTGTGTATGTGTGTGTGTGCACCTGGCTTGGACTTGTGGTGTGTGGACCACGTGACTCATGCAGGTGAGCGTCTTGGAGTTCAGGGGCAAGACCATCGTTGAGAAAGACCGTGTTGTAGTTTAAGGAGACTCCTGGAGTACAAGCATGACACTGCAAATGTAACGTCACCACGGCAGGTTGTTTTCAAATGTTTCCAGAATTGTGACTGGGATGATGAGTTTCCGTACGCCGTTTCATTGCAATGGACCAAAGCTCACAACAACTCAGCTGAACTGTGTGTAGATGAAAAGATGGAGTTTGTGTTTGATGCTGTACTCGACACAAATTGCAACCAGGCCATGATGTACCGTGAGTCCTGTCAACTCATAGAGAGTTTATGTGCAGTAGAGTAGGTACGTCAATCTAAGCATAGAACGATGATGATATGGTGATTTGTGCCTGTCACTACATGAAAAATATTTGTGCAAGTGATGTGTCTGTAGGTGCTGGTGCTGGCTTATTGTACATAGCTACTGGCACACGTGCAGGCTTACACGTAGGCAGAGGTACATGTAGAAGTACCAGTAGGACTTGAGAACAGATACATGACTATGCACAGACACAGGCACAGGTACAGGTACAGGTACAGGTACAGGTGCCAGTGCAGGTACAGGCACACGCACAGGTACAGGCATAGGTGCAGGTGTAGTTGTAGGTACAAGCATAGGTCCAGGTAAAGGTGCAGGCGCAAGCACAAGTACAGGCATAGGGACAGGCACAGGCGCCAGTACAGGTGTAGGCACAACACAGGTACAAGTGTAGGTATAGGCAAAGGTGCAGGTACAGGCACAAGCACAGGTACAGGCACAGACACAGGTACAAGTTTGGGTACATGCACGGGCACAGGCACAGGGACAGGTACAGGCACAGGCATAGTTACAGATACAGGAACATGCACAGGCACATGTATAGGTGCAGGCACAAGTACAGGTATAGGTGCACGCAGAGGCATAGGTGCAGGCACAAGTCCAGGTACTGGTACATGAACAAGCAGAGGTATAGGTGTAGGCACAAGTGAAGACATTGGTGAAAGAGCAGGTGTTGGAGTAGGAGCTAGGCACGAGACAAGTTTGTTAGATGATGTGAAGGCTTATTACTGGCATAGGCATAGCACTGGCACCCCCCTTTGGCCTTCTTGTTATTTGTGTTGTTGGATTGCCATTGGTTGTTGTTTTGCTCATCCTGCTGTGTGGACTCTATGTATTTAACGGCAACGCACATTGCAAAGACACTGGTCGTTGCACTATGTGTCGCTTGCTGGTTGGTGGCCGCTTGGGTGGTTGCTTGCAGGCGGTTGCGCGAGTAAGCGTGCAGGAGGGCATGCGGACATGGTGCGGGCAGGCGGGTAGGCGGGCAGGCAGGCCTAGGGTGCATGTGCGGACAGGTGGCCCAGGGGGCAGAGTGATGTTGTAAGAGTGTTGTTGTCAAAGTGATGTTGTCAGAGTTATATTGTTGGAGTGATATTATCAGAGTGATGTTGTTGGAGTGATGTTGTTGGAGTGATGTTGCCAGAGAGATATTGTCAGAGTGATGTTGTGAG
>SZWC01001859.1:30846-106083 GCA_023375785.1 Penium margaritaceum | reverse complement strand
TGGTGGCCGCTTGGGTGGTTGCTTGCAGGCGGTTGCGCGAGTAAGCGTGCAGGAGGGCATGCGGACATGGTGCGGGCAGGCGGGTAGGCGGGCAGGCAGGCCTAGGGTGCATGTGCGGACAGGTGGCCCAGGGGGCAGAGTGATGTTGTAAGAGTGTTGTTGTCAAAGTGATGTTGTCAGAGTTATATTGTCGGAGTGATATTATCAGAGTGATGTTGTTGGAGTGATGTTGTTGGAGTGATGTTGCCAGAGTGTTATTGTCAGAGTGATGTTGTGAGAGTGTTGTTGCCAAAGTGATGTTGTCAGAGTGATGTTGTCGGAGTGATGTTGTTAGAGTGATGCTGTCAAAGTGATGTTGCCAGAGTGATAGTGTGAGAGTGATGTTGTCAGAGAGATTTTATCAGAGTGATGTTGTTAGAGTGATGATGTCATAATGATATTAGCGTAGTGATGTTGTCAGAGAGTTGTTGTCAGATTGATATGGTCAGTGTGATGTTGTCAGAATGATGTTGTCAGAGTGATGTCGTCATAGTGATGCCGTCAGAGTGATGTTATCAGAGTGATGTTTTTAGAGCGATGTTGTAAGAGTGATGTTGTTTGAGTGATGTTGTTAGATTGATATTGTCAGAGTGATGTTGTCAGAGTGATGTCGTCAGAGTCATGGCGTTAGACTGATGTTATCAGTGATGTTGTTAGAGCGATGTTGTCAGAGTGATGTTGTTGGAGTTAAATTGTCGAAGTGATATTGTCAGAGTGATATTGTCAGAGTGATGTTGTCAGAGTGATGTAGTCAGAGTGATGTTATCAGAGTGATGTTTTTGGTGTGATGTTATCAGAGTGCTATTTTTGTAGTGATGTTGTCAGGTTGATGTTGTCGGAGTGATGTTGTAAGAGTGATGTTGTCAGAGTGATGTTGCCATAGTGTTGTTGGAGAAATGTTGTTGAAGTGATGTTCTCATAGTGATGTTGTTAGACTGATGCTGTTGCAGTGATGTTGTCAAAGTGATGTTGTCGGAGTTACGTTGTCGGAGTGATGTTGTCGAGTGATGTTGTCAAAGTGATGTTGTTGGAGTGATGTTGTTGAAGTGATGTGTCAGAGTGATGTTGTCATAGTGATGTTGGCAGAGTGATGCAGTTGGAGTCATGTTGTTGGGGGGAGGCCGTCAGGTGACGTACGACCCCCCTCTCATGCCTCCCCACTTGCCTACCTAGCCCCTTGGTAGAAGCGTGAATGTGTGCTTCCTTAGAGGCGTGAATGTTGGTATTGGAGTCTGATAAAAGCTATCAATACAACGACGCCGACTTCTACCATGGACTTTGAATGCCAGCTCTGACATTGATGTGTCCAGTGAGTAGCAGGCGTGTACTTGACGACTGATCTATTGAATTTTGTGCTTTTTAGTGTAGTTGTATTGCTTGTCACTCGCACATGTTTTTTTTTGTGCAAGGATGGTGAAATGGACGTGGAATTTTTAGGGAGACCACAAGGTGGTTGAAATTATTTGGCACAACAAGTTGTTGTCTAGGACCTCTTTCCAGCAATACAAGACCATCATGTTCCCTCCGTTGAAACTGTTGTGGTTCAATTTGCTTTGTTACTACACATCGTTGTCTTGTGGGTAGGCACTGAAGGATTCTGTGATACGACACCAGCTAGTAATGGATGAGAAGAGGAAAATGTTAGCCATTAACGTTGAAGAAAAGAGGGGGCCGTTGGGCAGCTCAGGTTCCTTCACACACGTAAATGTACATGCCTCGACCCTCTCCTTTCCCATTCTCCTCTCTGTCCCCCCCTCCCAACCCCCTCCTTCTCCTCCTCCTCCTCCTCCTTGTCCTTGACATCCCTATCTCAAATGGAGGTCGGGGAGAAGGCTACATAACCCCTCCTAATCCATGTCTGTGTCCCGTCCCTCTCCCCATCCCTCCCATCCCTCTCCTCCCTTGTCCTTGCCTTCCCTTCCAGTTTCCTTTTCCCCTCCTCCTCTTCCATCCCTCTTCCATTCCCCTTTATCGACCCATTCCATAACCCCTCTCCCTTTTCCTACCCCTCCCCACTTCTGACTCCCCACTCCACCCTGCTCCCTCTCTACCTCATCCTCCCTCCTTCCTTCTCATCCTTCTCATATTCTCAACCTCCCTCCTCCCTCTTCCTTCTCCCTTTTCTACCTATCAGTCTCCACCCTCTCCACATCTCCCACCCAAAACCCTTCCTTTTCCCCCCTACCCTTTGATCTCTCCCTCATTCGTCTCCTCAACCCCCCTTGTGTTTCATCCTTTCTTCCCCCCTCTAACTGCCTCTCCCCTCCCTCTCCACAGGCTGCTCCTTGTGTCTCAATCTTTTGTTGTTGGAAATCCAGGAGCTCGGTAGAGTCCCTTAACAACTACTTCCATGTTGTTATGGTGGATGAGCAAGTTGTGGCACTACACAGAGCCTCAGATGAGGGAGGAGGGAGCTACAGTTTCAATGGGAGCACTCGTGGACGTTCTGTATGCGAGAGGGGAAGCCATGTCCAAAACCGTACCAGGGATGTATCTTCTCTTCCATGAACATGCCTAATTATGCAGCCTGCTCGGTGTAAGCACATCGAATGGGTTGTACTATGTTCCTTCTCCATAGTCTCATTGTCATTGCAACGAGAGTGATAGCTGCTTATGCGCGGCTATCACTATCATTACAATGGCAATATCCATGCATGGGCAGTGACTGTGCAGCCTCATTCATTTGTGTTTTTTTCTGTCTGAATAATCACCCTTGATTCCCGAACCATTGCTGCTATACTGTGTTAAAGTGTTGGAGAAGCTGATTTTGTTTGGGGACGGAAGCATAACATTTCACAAGGCATGCAAGCCCTTTTGAAGACTTGGGCTTCTCCGGTGCTGTGTGCTAGCATGGTATGTTGTTCCTTCAACATGCATGTTCTGGAATGGGTGTTGTTCTTTTTGCACTTCCTATTACACATTTTGATGTGACAATTGGAGAAAGGCCAGATGCGGGTTGTTCTACGCCTGCGACTTCTTCTTTGGGACAAGAGGGGGCTCGGACTCGTTATAAAGGCGGACAAAAACCGAGTCATAGTCTTTATGATTCCAAGTGCGTACAGTTTGTCCCAAGTACTATTTGAGATGCTAAACTAGAGGCTCATACGATGTACATGTTTTTCTGAAGAAGCACAAATGCCAGTGAGGACTAAGATAGTGGGAACGTGGTGTGGTTGAGAAAGACCGTGTTGTAGTTTAAGGAGACTCCTGGAGTACAAGCATGACACTGCAAATGTAACGTCACCACGGCAGGTTGTTTTAAAATGTTTCCAGAATTGTGACTGGGATGATGAGTTTCCGTACGCCGTTTCATTGCAATGGACCAAAGCTCACAACGACTCACCTGAACCGTGTGTAGATGAAAAGATGGAGTTTGTGTTTGATGTTGTACTCGACACGAATTGCAACCAGGCCATGATGTACCGTGAGTCCTGTCAACTCGTAGAGAGTTTATTTGCAGTAGAATAGGTACGTCAATCTAAGCATAGAACGATGATGATATGGTGATTTGTGCCCGTCACTACATGAAAAATATTTCTACAAGTGATGTTGTGTCTGTAGGTGCTGGTGCTGGCTTATTGTACATAGCTACTGGCACACGTGCAGGCTTACACATAGGCAGAGGTACATGTAGAAGTACCAGTAGGACTTGAGAACAGATACATGACTATGCACAGACACAGGCACAGGTACAGGTACAGGTACAGGTGCCAGTGCAGGTACAGGCACACGCACAAGTACAGGCATAGGTGCAGGTGTAGTTGTAGGTACAAGCACAGGTCCACGTAAAGGTGCAGGCGCAAGCACAAGTACAGGCATAGGGACAGGCACAGGCGCCAGTACAGGTGTAGGCACGAAACAGGTACAAGTGTAGGCATAGGCAAAGGTGCAGGTACAAGCACAAGCACAGGTATAGGCACATGCACAGGTACAAGTTCGGGTACAGGCACGGGCACAGGCACAGGGACAGGTACAGGCACAGGCACAGTTACAGATACAGGAACATGCACAGGCACATGTATAGGTGCATGCACAAGTACAGGTATAGGTGCAGGCAGAGGCATAGGTGCAGGCACAAGTACAGGTACTGGTCCAGGAACAAGCAGAGGTATAGGTGTAGGCACAGGTGAAGACATTGGTGCAAGAGCATGTGTTGGAGTAGGAGCTAGGCACGAGACAAGTTTGTTAGATGATGTGAAGGCGTATTATAGGTATAGGCACAGCGGTGGCACCCCCCTTTGGCCTTCTTGTTCTTCGTGTTGTTGGATTGCCATTGGTTGTTGTTTTGCTCATCCTGTAGTGTGGACTCTATGTATTTAACGGCAACGCACATTGCGACGACACTGGTCGTTGCACTATGTGTCGCTTGCTGGCTGGTGGCCGCTTGGGTGGTTGCTTGCGGGCGGTTGCACGAGTAAGCGTGCAGGAGGGCATGCGGACATGGTGCGGGCAGGCGGGTAGACGGGCAGGCAGGCCTATGGTGCATGTGCGGGCAGGTGGTCGGTCGGGCTCCGGCAAAACATTTTCATTGATGGGCCCCACGGTTTTCGCAAGTGCCAAGCCCTTGGATTGCGACGTCATCGAGCGCGGCCTTCACACCATCCTTGAGCGTCTGGGCAGAGACGCTCAGGCTGGGAGCAACGGGGTCCTGTTTGGACTATGAGGTAGGCCATCATTTTTGGTCAGGTTGGCAAACAGACTAGCCTGCATGGGGACATGAAGGCTTGACACTCGACAACCTGTGCATGCCCTTGCAGATCACTTATGTCGACTCCCACTTGGCTGGCTCAACTTTCAGCCAGCGTAGTTTTAGCCGGCGTAGTCTGCCCAGCACGGTCAGCCCAGTCAGCCCAGTTGATTGAGTCAGTTCAGTCCACCCAGTCAGCCCTATCATCCACTCAGCCCAGTCCACCCAGTCGACCAAGTTGACCCAGTTGACCCAGTCGACCCACTTGACCCAGTCAACCCACTTGGCCCACTGGACCCACTCGGCCCAATCTATCTTGTCGACCTTGTCGGCCCACTTCACCCCACGGTTGTGCTCCACATGTCGAGGTCGAGGTCGGAAGGTTCACCTAGACCTTCTTGTAGCCCAAGTCGAGGTCGAGTGTCAACAACAAACAAATATTACTATGTTTTACCTGACACTTGGCATGCATTCATGTTTTACGTCGACGACTCAAACCCAACCTCATACGTTCTTTCCATTCAATATGGAAATTTCATACTCCCTTCATTGAAAGTTTCCAGATTCTAAGCCTGTGTTTTCTTAGGTGCCACTTTGCTTGAAAAAAAAGAAGGGTAGTGAGCAACCTGCCAGGCTGTAATAGGGCAGGTATATGCAGTGACGGAAAACGCTCTGCTTCTTCCCGCGTCCATCATTTAGCGTTGAGCTTTTTGCATCCATTGTCCAGCATACAGCGTTCACCGTCCACCGTCCACCGTCCACAGTCTTATGTCCACCGTCTAATGTCTAGCGTTTAGTGTATAGCGTTTGACGTCCAGCAACTGGCAGTTGAGGGAAGGAAAAAAAAGGGGGTCAGGGCACCTCGTTTGCAGGCGAACCGTCGAAAGTTTGCAAGGCCTCAGGAACAACAAGAAGAAAAGTCCCAGATCTCAAAGTACACAGCAAAAAGAGCGTGGCAAAGAATTTGAGCCAAGTTTGAGCAAGGGAAGAGGGAACCTCGACACACGGCCAAGGTGGACACGCCGAGTCTCGGCCTTGCGTGCTGGGTTGAGAGTCGAGAGCAACATAGGTTGACCCAGTCGACCCACTTGGCCCACTCCGCCCGGTCCACCTTGTTGGCCCAGTCCACCTAGTCAACCCAATTGACCTAGTAATCCCACTCGGCCTACTCGGCCCAGTTGACCCAGTTGACTCTGTCAACCCTGTTCATCCAATCGACCCACTCGATTCAGTTGGCCCGGATGACCCAGTCAACCCAGGTTGAGGCCAACTGGCCTCTAAACAGTGATTGTGGAGGTAAAAGAAATGCAACAATCCGTCGACATGCTCTTTGCAGTCAACAAATGTGTCATTGCATCACTTTGTTGGCTGTGCAAAACAGTGCAGGATGCAAGACCATCATGCAAGCACAAGCACTGATTTCATTTGTGTTCACCAATGGTGCATACTTAAATCCAGTACCTGGTGGTTAGTAACGGCGGTATGCCTTGCCGCCGAGGTGGCAAATTGCAGTGCCATCACAGCCATGTGCCTGCTGTAACTGCAACCCTATTGTTGCCGCTGCAATGTTCACTGCGTATGTTCATTGTTGTATGTGTGTGTGTGTATGTGTGTGTGTGTGTGTGTTTTTGTGTTGGTGTGTGTGTCTGTGTGTGGCGTGGTCTGGTGTGTATGTGGTGTGGTGTGGTGTGGTGTGGTGTTTGTTTGTGTGTGTGTGTGGTGTGTGTGTGTGGGGGGTGTGTGTGTGTATGGTATGGTGTGTGTATTGTGTGGTGTGTGTGTGGTGTGTGTACGTGCGTGCATGTGTGTGTGTGTATTTTTGTGTATGTGTATGTGTGCATCTTGATCTGTGTGCATGTGTATGTGTGTGTGTGTTTGTGCGTGTGTGTGTACATGTGTATGTGTATGTATGTGTGTGTGTGCATCTCTGTGTGTATGTGCGTGTGTATGTGTATATGTGCGTGTTTGGACTTTGTGTGTATGTGTGTCTGTGTATGTGTGTGTGTGTGCACCTGGCTTGGACTTGTGGTGTGTGGAACACGTGACTCATGCAGGTGAGCATCTTGGAGTTCAGCGGCAAGACCATCGCGGACCTCCTGGCTCCGCCGGAGGCCCAGCCTACGCTGAAAAGGACTCCCGTTGTTTACGAGCGCAACCAAGTGGTGAAGAGCAAGGTTGACGTCAATTTGAAATACATGTACGTCACAACGTCCCAGCCACTGGACAGCGACATCGCTATAGGGACAGTTCTCAACGCTGCTAGACAGAGGTTAGAACGAACTCTTGCCAAAGGAGCAGCAGCACGAGGGTGTTGGCGCAGGCGTTTGTTACTATGGGGTAAAATGTGGACAAACACCAATGGAGCATGCATGAATCTTGTGTTTTCCACTGAGAATTCCAGCTGCAGTTGCTCGCACAGTAGCGCTCGTTATCTGTAGAACAAGAAGACTGCTGTGTTGCTTCAATGTGCCGCAACTGTGCCTCTCTGCACCATGGCATGGCATGGGGTGTGTCGTGACACGTGTGGTGGTGGGAATGTGGAGGACCTCTGCTCTCACGGGTGAGAACGCGAAATCCTCTCACGCTTTCTTCGTCATCACGCTAACCTGAAAGGTAGGGATGTTAAACGGTTCCAGTTTGAGCTGTTCGAACCAGTTCAGGTAACCTGATCCGGTTGATAACCGATTGGTGCCGGATTGGCCAAACCGGATCCCCGAAGCTGAAAAACCAGACCCGACGGTTCGCAGTTTGGGTTGATGGCTTTGTCGTCGTTGTGGCTCGGTTTGAACCGCATCGGGTCAACCGGTTGAATACGGGTCGAGCCGGTTCACCCTGAACCAATGAAAATTTTCCATCGTCCTTGTCCATGTTTCCATTATTAGAAATTTTAGCTAGGTTTCACAATGTCTCTTGAGTTCAAACTGTTCATCCAACAGGTGTTTTCCGGTTCATACAACTTTGAAGCCGGAAAACGATGGCTAGAAGAAAGAAAATTGGCCTACTTGAGTACTCACTGCTCGTTCATGTAACATGGAGCTTCACTGCACTGGTGCTGGCAACGCAACATCCTCATGTGAAAAGTGAGAGGGTGTGCCAATCGACGACATGCATGACTGTATTGCGTTACAACAGACGACAGGTCTAATGCAAGCTAGCGCCTCGCTCATAGCGCCTCGCTTGGCAACGCGCTCAGCATGCCTCCAGCGCCCATGCAATGTGTGTCGCACCTCCCTGCCGATCCGAGAAGGTGGGTCTTGGTATGTACATTCCACCGACACCCACATGTAGTTGCAACTGCGTTGACATCCACGAGTGCTGTAAGTACAACGTGCAACGAGTGCGACAAGTGCAACAAGTGCGACCAGTGCGACAAGAGTGTCCAATGCGATTAAGTGCAACAAGTGCTGCAAGTGCAACTTCAATTGTCCAAGAGCGGCAAGTGCAAGTGCAGCTGCAGTTGTGCAAGAGTGGCAAGTGCAAGTGTAGCTGCAGTTGTGCAAGAGCGGCAGTGCAAGTGTAAAACTGCAGTGGTGGCACAAGTGCAGCCAGGCCTGTATAGAGTCAGCTCCAAGCTTTTTTTGGATGACGAGAAGGAGAACAAGGATGACAACAATGACGACGTTGCCGCCGCCGACCGACGACGACAAAGATGAAAAAGCATGGCACCTGGAGCTTTGCTTCCGGTGTGTGACGAATGTAAATGCCACCTTTGTCTCTTGATCCATCAGAGCCACCGCCACCATCCCCTCCTCCTCCTCATCCTCCTCTTCCTCCTCCACCCCCTCCTCCTCCTCCTCCTCCTCCTCCCCCTCCTCCTTCTCCTCCTCCATGACGATGATGACAACGACGACAATGATGACGACAATGACAATGGCAACAAAAACAGCGACGACAACGACAAAAACAAGGAAGACAATGATGACTATGACGCGACAACAACGAAGACTACGATGAAGATGGAAACAATGAAAACAACAAGGTTTGAGGGGGAGAAGAGACGGCAACGTAGATGAGCCTTAGCCACTGAATCACCGTACCACTGTACCACTATACCACATTACCATTGTACTACTATACCACGGTACAACAGTACAACTGTACCATTGTACCACTGTACCACATTACCATTGTCCTACTGTACCATTGTACCAATGTACCACCGCACCACTGTACCATTGTACCATTGTACCACTACACCACTTAACCACTGTACCAGTGTACCACTTGTTAACTATGTTTTGTCCATCCACTGGAGGAGGGGAGGAGAAAAGACCCGGGGTCAACATTGTAGGAGGGAAGTCGGCAAAGAAACAAGCAGCAGCCGACCGAGGAAAGAAAAGTCCCTAAAAGTCTAGTTTGATTCTAGGAAGCAGCGAGGCGCGGATAAGGGGCTTGAATGGATATTGTCGCCCAATAGCACCGACGGGGGAGGAAAGGAAAAGGATCCAAGGCTCGCATGATGACAATGGAGCCGTGTCGAACATTGGGACCAATGAACTGCTGACAAACTGACAACTAACTTCTTATTGCTGAAATAGGCAAAGCTCTCATTGCCTTTGTTCATCGATGAGCCAGCAGCTGGTGCACGCAGCATCCAACTTCCAGCTCCACTCTTGCCCTAGATTTAGATTCTTGCGATTTTCTGCCCTGTGAGCGGTGCGGTGGGCCCAGTGGCTGTCAACCAGAGTGAGGGCTTGCTACCCCTCAGTTGACTCAGACCGTCAAGCAGGACCCGCGTCCCGTCTCCCGGCAAGTTAGACTAGGAAAGCTAGTCACAAGTGTGAGTGTGTGAGTGTGTGTGTGTGTGTGTGTGTGTGCTTGTGTGTGTGTGTGTGGCCAATCCCGATTGGGAAGGCCGCTTCCGGAGGAGCACGTCAGAGAGCCATTATGACCAGGTCCTGAGTTTCTAGTGGAGCATCAGGAGCCCATGCGACAAGCTGCAATGTTCCCCACCGGCTGGACGTGCGTACGGTCTTGGATGTGATGCAATGGTCACATCACCCCGTTGGTGGAGCTGTGGAGCAATTCTGTAGTCGTGGCTACAGAGGGTTCCCCGTGACATAGAGTTCCGATCCTTGAAGAGCTGGCACAAGGTCGCACGCGACGTCGGACGCCGGGCCGCGGAAGCCGCCAAAGAGCGGGCCAAGACATATCGGGCATACCAACGATACCAACAGGAGCTCCATCGCCTACGAGAGGAGGGCCCGGCACGTGCGAACTCCAATGTACGACATCATGCGGGCGGTCCACTCGCACTTTGTCGTGGAATCTCAAAAGAAATTGACCAGCTGCCAGCCACACTGTGGGCGTTCCAAAGGCCTACTCCGACGGATTATTCGTTTATGGAAGAAGTTTATGGTTTGCGTACCTTGTTGGGTGATGATTAGAAGAAGTGGTGGTATGGTTAGAGATGGTCTGCAGCTTGTGTGTTTGTTCAGATTGACTGAAGCATAGTCTATTTGTTCATGTGCTCCAACTATTCACGCAAGCATACTTGGTCTTGAAGGCACTCACACAACTGCCAGTGAATGATTGACCGTATAGTTTTACTTGGATGAGCATATTCACCAGAATAGCCACGTGGAATGATCAAATGTTTACCTGTAGTTGAGGTGAAATTATGTATGCGAAATTAGAAGTCATTTATGTAAGATTTATTGCTCCCGTGTTAGTTGGTTTGATCATCCATCGGAGGAGGGAAAAGGGATTAAGTTAGCAGAAGGGTTTGGTGGATTATGGCGGTCATTGATTGACCAGAAGCAGAGAAGTGAATCAATTGAAAGCGCTGTCGTAGTGGATTAACGAGAAAACATATAATAGACCAGCAGGGATAGCGCAACAAAAAGAGCGGGTCCTTGCATACTGTCAGACCTGACTTCAGCTGATGGCAAAAAAAGGTATAACAATGTTAATGGTACGGTGAACATGGACTCACTTGTTTTCTGTGACGAGTGTGGCAGGTATTGTTGAAAAATTGCCCCTCCGCATGCCCAAGTGCGGCGCCGGGAGGCGCCGACGAGCCGCCAGAAGGTGAAAACTCCGCTCCGGTGGATCTGGCGACTCAACAATTGCTCAGATCCAAAAATGGATGATTGCCCCTTAAATTGGACGAGTTGGTGAATCCGGCGGAAGTTGTTTAGATGGAATCAGACAAGTATCGAGGGAGATATGACCTTCCAAAGTTGGTGTGTGCGCAGCGACTCTGGGAGCCGGCTGCGACTCGAAATCCGGTGGATAATCGACCGGATTGAGTCACAAAAATACGATCTGGAGAAATTGCCCCGGAATTGCCAATGCGTACGTTAGATAATCCACCTGATCAGGTGGATCATCAACCGGATCCAGTAGTGCGGGTTGTTACTGGGGGACTTAGCCAAAATCATGGCTCGACTTCCGAAACTCAGTAGTACATTCTGACTGCAGGTCCGCGGACAGGTTTCGAACCTCGTCACACCCCATCACCAAACTCAACCCAACAGTGGGTAGGGTGCGTGGAAACAGTGCAGGAGACCCCTACACCACGTGCAAGTGGATCTGCGCCTCGGGAAAGGCGCTTTGCACGTGAAGGAAGGCGCCACGGCGTGTGCACGCCATGGAGGCGTTATGTGTTTTTGTGGTGGGTGAGACCTGCGCTTCGGCAAGCATAACTTGAGCTAAGCTTGGTCGAATCACGCACGGTTTGATGCGTTGGAAAGCTCATGATAGCCCTATAAATGTTGTGATAATTTCCATGTTCAAAACATAACGCAAAACGACGTCATTCCCTTCGCAAGCTGACTGTCTCTAAATTCCTGCTCACATAGCGTGAGGCCACCAGAAAGCTCACGCTCAATCTCAGATCCGCCGAAAACAGTAGACATGAACCAATAGAGTCTATCAGACCAACTTCGGGACCACATCCACGCGGATTCCATCCTGACAAAGGGTTATAGGCTCACGAGTCTGATAGCCTCAAACGTTCACGTCTTCTGCAGCGCACGGGATCGTCATCCTGGACGTCGCCGTGAAGTTCTGAGAACTCGTCGGATTAGCAACTACATACATGGCGCAGAAGGAGACGCAGCCAATCCAGAAAAATGCGGGCGGCCTAGGCTTTGGGCTATGGAGGTGGAACTTTGAGTTGCACCTCGCGCATAAGGGGCTGCTTGAGGTCATGATGGGAACGGAAGTCCTCGACCAAGTGACAGCGTCGGAAGCGCAGAAGGAGGCCTTTGTAAAGAAGAACACGGAGGCGCTCATGCTGCTGATGTGCGGGACGGCCGAGTCACAGTGGGGCTACTTCTAGGGCTGCAAGCTGGCAGCCGAAGCTTGACAAAAACTCCGCTCCATCCATCAATCCAAGTCGCTCGCGAACAAAATCTTTGCGATGAAGTGACTCCTCACGGTGAGAATCGAGGAGGGAGATGATTTCATCTCCGCCATGCAGCAGATCGAGTCGCTCGCCTCGCAATGCAATGACGTGGGGTGGAAGATCGATACGCAGCTGCAGGCGATGGCCCTCCTCATGGCCCTACCTGACAGTTGGGGCCCAATCATCACCGTCCTCGGAGGATGGGCGGAGGAAAAGCTCACCTATGGCGTGGTCGCAGAGTACATCCTCAATAAGGCGCAGCGCCGGAGCTGCGGGGAGTCCTCGTCTTCCTCATCAGCCCTTGTCACCAAAACGCGTGGTGGCGGAAACGGGGGCAAAGGAAGCGGCGGAAGAGGCGGAGGCAAGAAGGGCACCAAGAAAGGTGCGTGCCGCAACTGCGGCAAGGGGGGCCATTGGGCCCGCGAGTGCCCCGAGGAGGCGAAGACCGGTGGCAAAAACAGCAAGGGCAGGTCGCTCCTCAACGGCAACAAGAATCACTTCCTTAAGAAGGCCAACAGGCGGTGCCTGGATTCCGGGGCCGAGGAGCACACCCAAGTCGAGAAGGTGGGGTTTGTCACCTACGAGAAGTCCTCCAAGTCGATGGTGGTCGCGAATGAAAAAGTCGAGCCGGTGGCCGGCCAAGGCGACGTGGAGGTGGAAGTCGTGGTGGGCGGTAAGAAGGAGCTGTGCACAATACGTGATGTGCAGCACGTCCCCGGCCTGGCTGACATCCTGAGTGTCAGTCGCTTGACGGACAAGGGATACGCGGTGCTCTTGCGCAGGAAAGGCGCAGTGGTGCGCATCGACGGCGACGGCGAGGTCGTGCTGGAGGCGAAGCGCGAGGGCGGTCTCTACATCGTGGAGACCAAGGTGGTCCCCACAGTATCGGACGCAGGAGACTCGCAGGAGCGCGTCGTCAACATGGCCAAGGGAGGCAGCGCTGATCTGGAGCTCTGGCACCTTTGGTTGGGGCATTCGGTGCCCGTAACTGTTAAGGAGATGGCGAAGCGCGACATGGTGCGTGGCCTCGTCATCGACGGTGCAGACGCGGTAGCAGATGCAGCAGCGTACAAAAAGTGCGAGCCTTGCATTTTGGGCAAGGTGCAGCGCAAGCCGTTCAATGAGAACGAGGCTCGTGCAAAGGACCTGCTGGAGGTCGTGCACAGCGACGTGTGTGAACCGTTCAAAACGCCGTCAAACGGCGGCTTGAGATACTCCGTCACCTTCATTGACGACTGCAGCAGGAAGCTCTGCGTGTACTTCATGAAACGGAAAGGCGAGGTCCTGGACCGGCTGAAGGAGTACGTCACTGCGGTGGAGAGGCAGACTGGCCGGAAGGTCAGAGCGCTACGCAGCGACAATGGCAGAGAGAACAAGGGCTGCAGCGGGTGGATGAAGCAGCAGGGCATCAAGTGCGAACCCACTACGCCGCACTCGCCATAGTCCAATGAAGTGGCAGAGCGGGCGAACCAGACGCTGCTCAACATGGTCCGGACCATGCTTGTGGATGCGGGGTTGCCGCGAGGGTTCTGGGCGGAGGTTGTGCGTACAGCGAGCTACACCATCAACCTCACCCTAAGAGCGGTGCTGAAGGGTAAGGACGGCTGGAAGATGCCGTACGAGGTTTGGAGCGGGCGCAAGCCAAATGTGGCACACCTGAAGGTGTTCAGGTGCAAGGCGCACGCGATGGTGCAGGCGGCACAACGACGTGAAAGCAAGCTAGAACCGCGGGCAAAGCGGTGCTTGTTCCTCGGCTACGAGAGCGCGCAAAAGGCGTACAGGCTCTGGGACCCGCGCACGCAAGAGATCATCCGCAGCCGTGATGTCGAGTTCAACGAGCAGCAGAGCTTCAGCAGCAGCAGCAACGACATGAGCATCGGGAACACTCCAAAACAGGGAGAGTGGTTCCAGCTCCTTGACTACGAGGTGGAGCCGGCAGACGCAGAGGTCGATGATGCGGCGTCAGAGCACGGCGGTACAGCAAGAGCAGCAGCCGACGCGGAGGACTCCAACGACGATGTAGCTGGGCTGGAGATCCGGCGGAATGATCCGTCAAAGGAAGCACCGCGGGTGCCGAAGCGCGCACTCCCGGCGGAGTTTGCATCAGGCGTCGGAGAAAAATACTCCGGACGCGCCGCCCGTCCAGTTGATGGTTCTCCAGAGAGGGAGGGATCCTCGGGGAGCTCTCCGGTCGATGATTTACCGGAGCGGGCTGAGTCGGAAGGATCGTAGCAGAGCGACGAGACGCTCCAAGACTACCGCGCCGCAGCGGGAGGTAGCGGAGAGCGGGGAAGCGTTTCGATGCAGGCACCGGTTGATGGATCGGCATGACGCGGTGCATGCTGGCTGCATCAACGGAACCAACGACCGTGCAAGAGGCGCTTGTGCGGCCCGAGGGAAAGCAGTGGGACGCCGCCATCAAGTCAGAGTTGGCGTCCATTGCTGAAAATGACACGTGGCAGCTGGTTGACAGGCCGAAAAACGCCAAGGTCATCGGCTCCAAGTGGGTCTTCAAGACCAAGTTCACAAAGGAAGGTGTGGTTGACAAGTACAAGGCGCAGCTTGTGGCAAAGGGGTACGCACAGCGTAAAGGCGAGCACTACTATGAGACGTTCGTCCCCGTCGCCAAGTTCACAAGAATCCGGACGATCCTTGAAGTGGCAGCCGCGAAGGACATGGCTCTCCTCAAAATGGATGTAAAAACGGCCTTCCTCAACGGCATCATCGACAAAGAAATCTACATGGAGGTGCCAAAGGGGGTGGAGGCGCCGGATGGCAAGGTGTGCAAGCTGCGGAAGTCCTTGTACAGGCTAAAACAATCGTCTCGATGCTGATTCCAACAGATGGACAGCTTCATGGCACAAATCGGCTTCAAGCGCTGTGAGGCGGATCACAACATGTACGTGCAGTGCAGTAAGAAGCTCCATCAGGTTGTCGCACTCTACGTGGACGATCTGATCTTGTGCTCCTCAGAACTGCCGAGCCTACAGCAGCTGAAAGAGCAGCTGAGCAGTAGGTTCCAGATGTCGGACATGGGGGAGCTGGAGTTCTACCTCGCGGTGAGCATTACGCGGAACCGGAGGGCGCGCACGCTTGAGCTGGGACAGGCCAAATACATGGCCGAGGTGCTAAAGCTGTACGGTATGGAGGACTGCAAACAAGTATGCAGTCCAGTCTCCACGACCTGTGAACTGAGTGCGGCAATGGCGCCGCAAACAAAAGAAGAGCGGGAGGATATGGTAGGGGTGCCCTACCAATCGGCGGTGGGTTGTCTCATATACACCATGGTGGCTAATCGACCGGACCTGGCCTACACGGTGGGCCAAGTGAGCAGGTACGTGGCCGATCCAGGGCCACTACACTGGCAGACGGTCAAGCGCATCCTCCGCTACCTGCAGGCGACGCGGCACGCGCGCCTGAGGTTCAACGGCAAAGGCCGAGTGGACCCTTTGCGCCTGGTCTGCTACACAGATGCTGACTACGCTGGGGATATGGAAAAGCGGAAGTCCACATCCGGCTACGTGTTCTTCCTCGTTAAAACAGTGGTCTCGTGGTGCAGCAGGAAGCAGGAATGTGTTGCCACCTCCACAGTGGAAGCTGAGTATATCGCACTGGCCGAGGCGGTCAAGGAGGCGGTGTGGCTCCGCAGGTTGCTGGGGGAGCTGGGCGTGCCGCTGCAGGAGCCAACGGTGGTGGAAGAGGACAACACCGGCTCCATCTCGCTGACCAGCAACTCGACGCAGCACAGGAGGATAAAACACATCGACGTGCGTAACCACTACGCTCGAGATATGGTCGAGAAGGGGCAGGTGGTGCTGCAGCACTGCAGCACGCACAACATGCTTGCGGATTGCTTGACCAAAGCGCAACCCGCGGACCGGCATGCGATGAGCGTGGCTGGGCTTGGGATGACCAGCTATGACGGGCTGGAGGGCGCAGCAGAAGATGAGTAAGAGCAAGCTGGAGCATCGGGAATGGCAGGTGCAAGGGGGAGAATGTTGAAAAATTGCCCCTCCGCATGCCCAAGTGAGGCGCCGGGAGGCGCCGACGAGCCGCCAGAAGGTGAAAACTCCACTCCGGCGGATCTGGTGACCAAGAAATTGCTTAGATCCTAAAATGAATGATTTCCCCTTAAAGTTGACAAGTCGCTGAATCTGGCGGAAGTTGTTTTGCCGGAATCGGACAGGTATCGAGGGAGATATGACCTTCCAAAGTTGGGGTGTGCGCAACGACTCTGGGAGCCGACTGTGACTCGAAATCCGGTGGATAATCGACCGGATTGAGTAACAAAAATACGATATGGAGAGATTGCTCCGGAAGGCCTGCCGAGGCGTCCGTTAGATAATCCACCTGATCAGGTGGATCATCCACCGGATCCAGTAGTGCGGGTTGTTACTGGGGGACTTAGCCAAAATCATGGCTCGACTTCCGAAACTCAGTAGTACGTTTTGTTACTCGGGGACGGTCAAAATTCTGACTGCAGGTCCGCGGACAGGTTTCGAACCTCGTCACACCCCATCACCAAACTCAACCCAAAAGTGGGTAGGGTGCATGGAAACAGTGCAAGAGACCCCTACACCACGTGCAAGTGGATCTACGCCTCGGGAAAGGCGCTTCGCACGTGAAGGAAGGCGCCACGACGTGTGCGCGCCATGGAGGCGTTATGCGTTTCTGTGGTGGGTGAGACCTGCGCTTCGACAAGCACAACTTGAGCTAAGCTTGGTCAAATCGCGCACGGTTTGATGCGTTGGAAAGCTCATGACTAGCCCTACAAATGTTGTGATCATGTCCATGTTCAAAACATAATGCAAAATGACTTTATTCCATTCGGAAACTGACTGTCTCTAAATTCCTGCTCACATAGCGTGAGGCGACCAGAAAGCTCACGCACAATTTCAGATTTGCCCAAAATAGTAGACATGAACCAATAGAGTCTATCAGACCAACTTCGGGACCGCATCCACGCGGATTCCATCCTGGCAGGTACCTTCAGATCGATCTATAACTCAACGAGGGGAATCCAACGTACATTATACCGGATGGACGAGTGGGCAAGTACGGCCAATCATCCGACCTTCTAGCCTACTAGAAGATGGTGTCGAAGGAAGGCACACCCGTCGGACGACATGCGCGACACCTTGCCGGTAACCCGTGGGATGCGACCAGGAGTTACGTGGCCAGTGCATCACTCAGCGGCACCATGAATCCATCCAGCTAGTGGACACGTATCCGTGGAAATCAGACCCCACGTGACCCATTGCCTGGAGTCAACAAACACTACGACATGAGGTGAGACAGCACCATACAACGCTAAGAGAAGAGCCAGAAGGACCCTCCGGGACTGGACCCCAAGTTTGCTTGGGATCCAGTGGATGATCGGTCCCCGCAACAATATACCGAAGATAATGATATGGACCCCGAAGAAGAGGAACTGTTCTATCTCCGGCGCCTGGAGAAACTCCACGAATGGAAGGTCATTCGACAGACACACCTCGCAGACGCGGTCCATGATGGGCCGGATAATGAAGAGGCGGACCAACAAGATAAACAACATGACTCCATGCAGGTGGAAGTTTATATTTTAGACGAAGACGAGGAGCCTGGTGAAGACTACAAGCCCGTTCTACTATAAGAGGTCGTCACGTCCGACGGAAGGACCTTATATGAAGCTATGGACATGATGCCCACATGAGAAGTCTCGTGGCGCCTCGAGTTCTTGAAACCAAGGAGGCCCTCCCCAGCTCCCTCCGTCACAAGCGCAGAGGGATGTAAGGCACCAAATCATCCCCAGCACAATCAGGAGGAAGAGGATGAGATACCATTAGATCATCCTTCCGTGCAGGCTCTTCATGCTTTACACCAACCGGTCGTCTTCAGTTGCTGAGGGTCCCCACATCCCTCGACTCTCAACCAGCGATGTCTTGCCTCCGACAGTGGCATGCCCCCACCATGGGCTAGGAAGACCTCAAAGGCTGTGGAACGGTGCAACATAGAGAGCCAATAACAGGGACACCCACGATGATTTTGAGTTGACCAGAAGCTATGCGTGCTACAGTGATCCATGGACGGAACCTCTCACGGACCCTTAACCCTAGTAGGGCATCCTTGGACGCGGTCGGACCATACCGGCGGGACGACCCTGCTCATCCAGGGGTCAATGTGTCTTCCACGGTGGGAATGCCAGGACCGGCGCGGGCTTGTACTGGGGCACAAATCCCGTCCGCAGTTGCTTCGACGAGACATGAGAAACTTTGAGTAAATCACACTGATAAGACATCTCAGTAACGGTTCAGGTCCTGGACCAAACCAACTTGACCAACGGTGCTCGACCAAGACATCCGTTGAGAACAAACGGTCAAGGAATTCCCTAATAAAGTGACATCTGTCACCCTCGTCTGGCTAGTGGAAAGAAGCCGTTGCTTTGCTACTTTGTCCTGCTCTGTCCTTTTTATACCGAGGACGTTCATTCCCTCAAGTCAACCAGAACAGTTCTTTGCATCATGAACCCTTATGATTCCGCGGCTTCGTCGTCGTGTTCTCGCTCTTATCGCCCCTCGATCCCACTGTATTCGTCCACCATTCCCTGCTCGTAGCTCTTTGCTTTGTCAGTATGAATCTTTCACTCAACCTCATTGTGGCACTCTATATGCCCTCAAATTCTCTCTCACTGCATCCTGTCTACCTCAAAGGTTCGGTGGCTTGCCTCTGTCAAGGCTCTACAACGAACGCCTTGGGCCTGCACTTGCCTTTTTGCTTGTCATTGGACTCACAAGCTCTTGCATGCTTCATTGCTTCTACTTACTTCTATCCCTGACGCTCTTTATTCTTATATTATTCTGACATGGTATCAGAGCATCAGGCAACATCACCTGGTGTCCCGTGATCTAGTCATCTCTCTGCCGCTGCCATCAGATTACTTCTCTGATCTACATTCCTCCGCCGTCACCACCACCACTACGCGCCTCTTGGCTTTGACATCAGCTGACACTAGCAGCATCGATTGAAGTGCTTCTCGCACTGAAGAAACGTCTCCTCGTCGTACGAACATCCTGTATCCATCCCGTGCCAGTGGCTCACAAATGATGACTCACCGTCAACCACAACTGCCAGCAGTCCTCGAGCTGCCACCTGCCGTCATCTTCCTAGAAGCAAATCCCAAAGACAACGCTTATAGTGTAGCCCTATCCCAAGGATGTTGGTTCCGCATTCGCGATGAAGGGGTGTCTTGCACTCACAGCACCATAGAGCTTCAAGGGGGTCATGTGTGTCAGAAGAAGGCAATGAGCAGAGTCAGTACGCGCAGAAGCAGATAGAAGCACTTGGACATGCATAACCACGTCAGTAGGACAACAAGAGAAGAGGAGCCTGTGGTGTCCTGAGGAGTTAGTCACAGACCTTACAGAGAGAGGCGTGGTACGCAAGATGCACGGTAGACAGGGGCTTGATCAGTGAAAGTGGAAGCGAGACAAGTGATGGCTTGATAAGTGCTGTTTGAAGGAGCGGGGGTGACGGAGCGAACAACTGTGAGCTGGAAATGATAAGAAGACAGAGTGAGCGAGAAGTGAGCAGAGCGAGAACACGATGGCGAAGTCGCAGAACCAAAGGGGAATAGGATGGAAAGAACTATTTTGGTTAAGTTGCGAGGGAATGAACATCCTTGATATATACAGCAAAACAGGACAAAGTAGCAAAATACAACAGCTTCTGCTATCCGCTAGCCGGATGTGGGTGACATTTTATCACTTTATTAGGGGATCACTTGACTTGTCGCTTAAATGGTCGGATGACCGAATAACATTTTGGTGAAGTTGGTTCTGATGAGACTTGAATCCTCTCGAGGCTTGGATTTTCTGACGGGTGGGAAGAGTGATGCTAGTTCTCGCTTATTTCCAACACTCACCTTGAACCAGACTCATTGGGAGTCTTTCACTTGTTAGGGTACTCGTTATCCGAGGAGACAACTGGAGGAACTTCTAGTATAATTCTTGGAGGAGGAGGCCTTGGGATTCAACGAGGTCTGTGAGTTGATACCGGGATTTTGGAAGGGACCAGTCCGATTGGCCGAGTGTCTTGAATTGATGGATCGTTAAATGGTCTAGGCCTCCCTTGGACACATTGCAATTCAATTTTGCGGAGAATCCTCCAGAGGGAGTATCTATGTAACTGAATGATGCAATGGAACACCTTGTCAGTGATGATGTAGGGAACGGCTTGGACTTGGTGCATGACATGGAAGTAATCATCCCAATATACTCGATCAAGGCGACGAATCAAGAGAGAATCTTGTCATGGATATTCTCGTTTGTCGCTCAAGAGGGAGAGATGGGAGAATCATTGCACAATGATGTTGACGATCGTTGAGCTCAGAGCGTCATGCCAGACGCTTAGGTTGTAGGTGTCATCATCATTGAAGTAGAGGAGTGGAAGTCATTGAGCAATTACCATGGTTAGCCAGCAGACAGCTTGATTTGGGGATTCCGGTGGTACGAACTTTGTCGTGTTGGCTCAGAACTTGTGCAAATGTTGAGAGTAATGAGAAGTGTTCTGCTACAACACCTTGCACACCGCATCCTCTTTACATGAGAGTGGCACTAAGTTGAAGGATGCTGACACTGAAGGTACAACAAGGATGGGGGTACCCGCAGGAGTCACGAGAGAGGAGGTGAAGCAGCCTCTGGTAGGGAAGGGTGATGGCATGACGTAGGCGAAGAGTGGCCTGACTGGTTGCTGAACTGAGACAAACGAGGAAAATATGCTGACAGAAATGTTGAGTTGACGTAGCCAGAGTGGGAGCTGATTGCGAGGATCATGATGTGACCATGGGAGCTTCAGAGCTGAGAGGAGGAGGATGAGGATGATGGAATTGGAATAGGGATGGGACCATGTGCACTGCGGACGTTTTCGACGTGGGCGTAGGTTGTCACGGAACGCAATGTGATAAGGCGGATCCTTGTGCCGAGCAGATGATTAGAGCTGATGATGGTGGACAAGCGACTGATGACTGAGTGGGCATAGGGATGAAACCACATACGCTTCAAAGTAGAGGAGTAGAATGCAGCAAGGGGAAGGTAAGTACCGACGCATTGTAAGAAATCTGTTGCTGGCGTGGGTGTAAGGTGCTGCATAAAGGGCGGCTAGCTCGTGCAGATCTGTGTACAGACAGCAGATGCTCGTGATTGAGTATGGTGAAGGCGGAATCTGATGAAGAACAATGGGCACAGGGGTGAACCGCGTGTGCTGCAGACGTTTCAGCGTGGGCGCATGTTGTCGCGCACCAGGCGATGTGACTGGGCAAATCCTTATGCCGAGCGGAGAGTGAGGAGGATGGAGGAGGAGTGAATGATGACAGAGTGCATGCAGAGGCAAACCACGTGCACTAATGCTGAAGAGAATGATGAGGAAGATGAAGCTACTGCATATGCGATTCGAAGAATGCAAATGAAGCTGAGAGTATGCTGAAGTAAATGTAGGTTGGAGCAGGCAATGGATGCTAACAGGCAATGAGGAGGAAGGATGGAGACTGGTAGAGAGGCTACTGATGAGGACGATGGAGGCACGATGAGAGAGGAGGAAGAACGTGGTGAAGAAGTGACAGTGGATGGTTGAGAAGTGAAAGAGGTGCCAGTAGGCGTAGGTGAGGCAGCTAGCTGCTTTGCAGGCAGGAGAGTGACGGCTTACTCCCTGGTTGGCACGAAGCGTGAGCAGAAAGACCAGCAGTGTCCGATATCTTGACAGTGAGAGGTTGGCTGCAGTGGAGGAGGTCGTGAAGTTAGTAGTTACGCCGGCTTCGTGTCAAGAGAGAGACCGCTTGTTCCCAAGTTGGCTCGCAACAGGAGCAGGAAGACTGGTGGTGTCTGATGTCCTGACGGTGGATGGTACGTTGCTGCTTCTGACGATGTGAGAAGGTGATGCGAGTGTCAAAAATATGCCTCTGATAAGGTCCTCCTCGTACTATACACCCCTCGGATAACCCGAGCTCTCAAAACAGGTTCAGGTTTTGCGCCAAACCTCCTCAGTAACGGCTGGTCGGTCACGACCATTCCACCAGAGTCGAGCCGTCTCTAGTAAGCAACCACGTCGCTCCGAGTATGGCTAGCGGAAAGAAGCCTTTAATGCTTGTTTTGTACTTTTCTGTTGTATTTACGGAGGATGTTCATTCCCTTCATGTTTAACCCAGAACATTCTATTCATCTTGTTTGCCTTTGGTTCTACAACTTCCCCGTCGTGTCTTTGCTCTGCTCGCTCAACACTACCTCTGCCCTTGCCATCCACTCTCAATGCACGACTCCTTGCTCCGCTACTCTTGCTCCATATTCGTTGCTCCATCACCCTCAGTCCATCTCAACTCTCTCTCATCCGACTACCTGTCTATCTTTAACCCGTGTCAAATACATCACTACGCCCTGTGCTCTTGCGACTAACTCCTGGCACAGTTTCCCGTCTCCTGTACACCACTAACGTACTTCCTCATGCCATCATGTTTCTGCCTGCTTCTGCCATTGCAATCTTCACTCATTACATTGTTCTCGCATGGTATGAGAGCTTTAAGTAAGATCACCTGTTGCCGAGTAATCCAGTCGTCGCTTCACTACCTGAAGTACTCCATCCCTGTGCTCGACATTCACATGCCGCCTCCATGGCCACTGCTCACTGCCCCCCTTCGCCAGCAGCTCACATCACGAGCAATGCTTTGGTTCCTTCTCAGACAGAAGCAAAACTTCGTCATCCCGACCAAGCCGTGCACCCAGATCCACGCCCGTGGCCAACAGTTGGTGATGCGACGTTGATAACAACGGATAATAGCTCAGGAGCCGCCTCCTGTTGCCACCTTTTTGGAAGGTCCCTGTCGTCCTCCATCTGTCCTCGTTTTGTCACTCAGCCGCCACGGGCGCCTTCATCTCCTTCACCCACGCTATTTGATCCATCTGCCTGATTTGCACCAGCGTTATTGTCCTCTTCTCCTTGAGCCGCCCTCCTGCACCATCACCTCACAACGTCAGAAGCTGCCGCTTTCAGTCAACCACTAGGACATCGGACGCCACCAATGTTCCTGCTCCCACTACAAGCCAATTGGAGAACAAGCCGTCACTTTCCCAACATCCGTAGTCTGAACATCACTGCTCATCTCACGACTTCCCTCCCATGCAGTAATCTTCCTCTTGTAATCAAGATATCGGACACCACCAATATCCCTGCTCCAGTGTCGAGCCAACTGGGAGCACACGCCGTCACTCTCCTGACACCAGAGGACGTTTTTTCACAACCACACTCACGTCTTCTTGCCTCAACCTCTCAACGCCATCACTCGCCGCTCTAGCATCCTCAACTCTACTTTCTTCAACCAGTAAACTCCACGACATCAGTATCCTCTTTCATCGTCCTTCATTATCAGTCCCCCAACTACATCAGACTCATCCTCCTTCTCTTCATTAGCATCCCGCCTCCCCCGTTTTAGACCGCAAAGTTGCCTCACTACCCGCTAGTACTCTCTGCCTCTTGCAGTCTGTTTGCATCAGCCATAATCAGAATCATCGCCATCAAAACCATTCTCCTCATCTCCCTACAGCACACGTGGTCTTGCCCCTGCACCCACGCCTTCAGTATCAGCCATTTCTCAGCCTGTAGTTCCGTCATCCTCTCAGAACAAGGATCCACCCGGTCGCATTGCCCATCCTGCAATGATGTGTGCCCATGCTGACAAGTTCCGCACTGCATGTGGTTTCGCCCGTGCACCCAATCGTTTATCAACTGTCATCCAACGTCATCTCCATCATCAGTCCCTCCACATCTGTGGCCAGCACAAGGACCTGCACGAGCTAGCTGCCTGTTTTGCAACAGCCTGCACCTATGCCAGCAGCAGATTTCTCATGGCGCGTTGGCACCTGCCTTCCCCTTGCCGCACTATACACCTCTATAGCAGTGCACGTGGTTTTGCCTCTACACCCACGCCTTCATCAATGATTCCTCTGCTTCCAGCATTGTTTGTCGCTCAGCGCACAGATCTGCTCGATCATATCGTCCGTTTTGCGATGACCTGCACCCACGCTGAATCCTTCAAAGCGCACGTGGTTCCATCCCTGCACTCACTTCATCAGCATCATCCTTCAGCCTACCGTCAGCCTCACTCATCTGCTCAGCAAACGGACCTGCCCGGTCACATCACTCACTTCGGGACGACTTACACCCACGTTGAACCTCCTAATGCGCATGTGGGTCATTCGTGCGCTTCCCATCCTTTCTTCTCTGCCATCATCTCCATCATCTGCTCAGCATCAAGAAATACTTGCTCACATCTCCCAACGCCACGACAACCAACGCCCAAGGTGACACATCAACATTGTGTCCAGCTCATCAGGCAACACCAGCATCCTTCTCTGCTCACCGCAGACATCATCATCATTCTCTCTCACCGGTCTCCTCTCTCCAACCTCAACACCACCATCCTCAGCAGGGTAAAACCTGCTAAGCTTCACTTGCAAGAAAAACACCAAACTACCATACAATTAAAATAACCAAACATCACGACAGCACACGCCCTCGACTGGACACACATTCCTATGCTTGATCAATTGGGAGAAAACATCCACGACTGGTATGGTGGTAAACAATTCAAGACAAAACACTATTTTCTTCGAGGGTATCAACTTTCCCTCTTTCTAGAAAAAGTGTATGACAATCCCGGGTGTCCTCCAAGGGCATATACCACAATTCTGTAGGACATCAAAAGGTGCCTACGCAATACCACCCATAATGTCGATCACAGAATCATCGATAAAGTGTCACCCTTCGCAACAATGTGGCACACTCTTGTGGTAGTAGCGTGGAACCCATATCTCTGCAATGTGATCATCCTCTCCCTGTGTCGAGTGGCTAATCCCCCCATCAGACAACGACATGTGGACACTGAGGCCCTCTAGGTACTCAGGCATTTAGACCTTGTGGGACTCAGGGGGACTGTCAGAAATATGACTCTCACAAGGTCCCCCTAACACTATACACCACTTGGATAATCCGACCTCTCGATACAGGTTCAGGTCTCACGCCGAACCCCACTGGTAACGGCTGGTCGGTCACGACCGTTCCACCAGAGTTCAGCCGCCCCTAGTAAGCGACCACGTCGCTCCGCGTACGGCTAGTGGAAGGAAGCCGTTAATGCTTGTTTTGTCATGTTCTGTTGTGCATATGGAGGATGGTCATTGCCTCCTAGTTTAACCAAGAATAGTCTATTCATCTTGTTCGCACTTGGTTCCGTGGCTTCACCACTGTGTCTTCGCTCTCCTCGCTCATCGCTACCTCGGCCATTGCCATCCACTCTAAGTGCACGACTCCTTGCTCTGCTACTCTCACCCCATCTTTGCTGCTCCATCACCCTCAGTCCATCTCAACTCTCTCTCATCCGGCTACCTTTCTACCTCACACCCCTGTCAAATGCATCACTTTGTCTTGTGCTCTTGGGAATAAAACATGGCACAGTTTCCAATCTCTTGTACATTGCTGACGTACTTCCGCATGCCACCGTGTTTCTGCCAGCTTCTGCCATTGCACTTTCCGCTCATTACATTATTCTGACAACGAGGACGCGGCTCAAGAAGATGGATGCAAGAGAGATGATGATGATGTAGTAGATGGAGCAGATAAGGCAGATGAAATAGATGAGGATGATGACGGCGTTTTGTGGTGGCTGAGTGACGAGAGTGGACAGGTAGCTGGTGGCAGGAAGCTTGAAGGAAGACGGCGACAGGCGGTGGCTCGAGAGCTGCTTGTGGATTTTATCAACGACAAGTCACCAATTATTGGCCATATGTGCTGAGTGGGCACAGGGCTTGATCAAGATGACAAGACGTCACTTCAGCAGGAGGAGTACTCCACGCCGTGTTGCTCATGTCAGGTGCTGACCAAGTTGAGCGTCGCGATGCGGTGGCGGCGGTGGCAGGTGAATGTTGGTCAAAAGAGTGGAGCGATTGTGGTAGTGAAGCGACGACTGGGGCACGAGGCACCAGGTGTGTTGCCTGAGGCTCTGACACCATGTCATAAGAAGGCAATGAGCAGAGTCAACAGGCGCAAAAGCAGGTAGAAGTACCGGGATATGTACAACCACATCAGTGGGATGACTAGAGCAGAGGAGCATGTACTGTCCCAAGGAGTTAGTCAGAGAGCTTGCAGAGAAAGGCGAGGTACGGAAGATGCGCGGTAAACGGGAAACTGATGAGAGAAGTGCGAGCGAGGCAAGTAATGGCTTGACGCATGCTTTGCAAAGGAGTGCACGTGATGGAACGAAGAGTTGTGAGCTGGAAATGATCAAAGAAGGCAGAGTGAGCGAGAAGGGAGCAGATTGAGGACACGGCAACGAAGCCGCGGAACGAAAGGGGAACGGGATGGAAAGAAATGTTATGGTTAAGTTGCAAGTGAATGAACATCCTCGATATAAAGAGCAGAACAGGACAAAGCAGCAAAAGACTACGGCTTCTTTCTACAAGCCGGATGCGGGTGACATTTTATCACTTTAGTAGGGGATCACTTGACTTGTCCGTTAAACGGTCAGATGACCGAAGTGCTGTTTGGTCAAGTTAAATTCGATGAGACTTGAACCCTCTCGAGGCTTGGATAGTCCGAGGGGTGGGAAGAGTGAGGCTGGTTCTCGCTTATTACCAATAATGTGGTCAGCGACATATCTCACAACTCTCAATCTAGTGCTTAGGTGCACGCTTCTTCTTCGCCTATCTTCTTTGTTGGCCAGAGCCAACATGGCCGGGACGCATTTCTTACAACGTATTACTTTCTGTCGCGCCTGCACCTTTGGTTCTTGGCAGGCAGCATGCATTGGGTGTCTACACTTGTAGCAGCGGATGAGTGTGGTGGCCTCCATCGGCTCCTCACAGTTGCCACAAGGCTCTTGCTCATTCCACGGCATGCTGAACTTCCATTCCATGACCGTTTCCACTAAACGCCCTCTCTCCGACTCCTCCTGTCGGGGAAATATTATAATGGCACAAGAATCTGCCATCAGCTGGGCATATCAAGAAAATGCCGAAAAGTTCTCCTCACGCTTTAATCCAGAGGAACCCCAAGTGCCAGAAGAATGCAATGAGCAAGGACGTCAGGAGCAGATGAGAGCAGACGCACAGAAGGATGCAGGAGCGTGTTAGCAGAATGACAGAAGCATAAAGGCAACTACGGTCCCAAAGAGTTAATCACAAGGCCTTGAGTGAGGCGACGCCGGAGCTCTGAGGTAGACAAAGGGCAGTGAGAGAGCAGAAGAGCGAAGCAAGTAATGTGCTGAGATTAGGTAAAGGATCAAGCGTGATGAAGCAAAGAGTCAGCTCGGAGTGGTGAGCAAAGATGATAGGAGCTAAGAGCGAGAGCACGGCGGCAAAGCCGCGGAACCAAAGGGAACAGGATGGATAGAACTGCTCTGGTTAACTCAAGGGAATGAACATCCTTGGTATAAAATGAAAGAACATGACAAATGTACAAAGCAAGGACTTCTTTCTGCTAGCCGGACGCGAATTTCAGGTGTCATGTTGTTAGGGGATAGTTTGACTGTCGGTCGAACGGACATATACCCGACAAGGCGTTGGCCAAGTTGGCTCGGTGATGGTCCGAGCCGTTATTGAGAACTCGGAGCTGGGCCGAGAGATGATCTTTCTCACTACCAGATTTATATTTTCTGACACCCCCCTTGAAGCTGGCAGGGAGAAGGGCTATTACCTATGCGAGTACTTTTGCTTTTCATCCTTTATGGGAGGATATACTCGACGCGCTAGAAGAAAGTTGTGCCACATGGTACTCAGATTATCCGGGTGCCTGGTAAGAGCCTCATGCCAACTGGCGTCAGTGATTGTCCGGAGCACTACACAGACTTGGCGGTTGACATCTGCATACCTCTGACCCCTTTCAGCCTCTGTGATAGGCCGACCAACATAAAGAGGAGGGCCGAGGAGAGCATTAATAACTTTAAATCCATGCAGAAACTCAAGAAAGGGTAGGTCTAGAACTTAAGCAACCCACCGATCCATAGTCTCTTATTCTTCTTCGACAGTGAAGGCAGGCAGAACACTGATGCATCCTGTCAATGGAGGAAGAACGACATGATGGTTGAAGCTGTAGGTGATCCAGTTCCTCCACCAGGCCTGCTTGCGGACGTTGTTCCAGAGTAGTGGACCTGTGCGAGCCTCCTCTAGTAGATGGTGGTACGATGGATGTAGGAGGGGTTGGATATATGTGCACACAATCTGGAGTGTCTGGTGGTAGGTGGCAGAGTGTGGTCGAGGGAAGGGATCTTGATCGTATCTTCCAAGCAGGAGTGCGTCGGCAAAGTACTCAGCTAGTGTGACCCAGTCTCTGGCTTCCATAAGTGTTGCTTCCATCCATGTCCTTGTATTCTCGCCATAAAAAGCCAGGATAGGCGACTGTAGACCCTGTTGAACCATGGGGAAAAAGTGGAGACGAGGTAAAGATATCACGTGAGAGCCTTGTTGACTGCGCGCGGTTGGTGTGCCACGTAACAGGCGATGTGACTGGGTGGAGTCTTGTGCTGAGTGGAGAACAACGCGGGTACGGGTGAACAGGTGAGAGCTTGAGGAATGACCGATGATGAAGTGGGCGCAGGGGGAAACCACGTGCGCTACGAAATAGAGGGGTAAAATGTGGCAAGGAGAAGGCAGGAGCGAACGCACCACGAGAAATCTGCTGCCGGCATGGGTGTAGGCTGCTGCAAAGCGCGCAGCTAGCTCATGCAGGTCCTTGTACTAGTCACATATGCTGATGCTGAGGAGACGGAATGTGATGATATGGGAGTGGGTGCAGGGGCAAAACCACGTGCGCAGTTGAGATAGGGGACATAGACTGCGGAAAGGGGAAGGCCAGAGCCAACGCGCCGTGAGAAATCTGGTCCCGACGTGGGCGCAGGCTGCTACGAAGCATGCAACTAGCTCGTGTAGGTCATTGTGCTGGTCACATATGCTGAGGATGAGCGAGTGGAAGTTGATGATAAAGGAGTGGGCACAGGGGCAAAACCACGTGTGCTGCGGAAGTTTTGGGCGTGGGCGCATGTCGTCCCGGAGAGGGCGATGCGACCGGGCGGATCCTTGTGCCGAGCAGAGGATGAAACAATGGCAGCGGAAAGGAGGAGGCGGTTCATGGCGCGGTGGGCGCAGGGGTAGAACAACGTGCGTCGCGGATGCTGATGAAGGACACTGTTGCAGAGGCGGCGCAGATGATGGTAGGATGATGCGGATGACAAAGCGCGATTTGGAGTTGAGATAGATGGAGCCAAGATGAGGAGGGGTGCTGGCGGAGATGATTAGGACAGCAGGTGAAGATGAAGATGACGAAAAAATGGAGGAGGGAAATGGTGATAAGGATGTGATGAAGGCGGAGGGTGGAGGTCGCGACGGGCAGAGGATGGCGGTGCGGTGGGAAGAACAAGCGAGGCAACCAGTTACTTTGCTTTCAAGAGAGTGACGGCTTGTTCCCTAGTTAGCCCAAGACCGACGGACAGGAAGACTGGCGGTGTTTGATATCCTCGCAACTAGAGGGAGCTGGTTGCATCAGAGGGAGTCATGCGGTGAGCAAAGACACTAGTTTGTTGATGTCAGGAGAGGGACGGCCTGTTCCCCAGTTGGCTTGCAATGGGAGCAGGAAGACTGGTGGTTTCCGATGTCCTAACGTTTGGAGTTATGCTGCTGCTGCTAACGATACGAGAAGGTGGTGTGATGATGCGGCTCGAGATAATGAGCACAAACAAGATGAAAAGGAGGGGGCGGTTGAAGTAGATGAGGCTGATGAGAGGGATGAGAAAGGCGAAGGTGCTTGTACAGGCTGCGATGGTGAGAGACAGCGAGCAGCAGGCAGTAGGAAGCTTCGAAGAAGTTCACGGCAGGCGGCGGCTTGGGAGCTGCTTGTGGCAGTTGTAGGCGACGAGTCACCGATTAATGGCAGTGGGCGTGGAATGGGCACAGGGCTTCCTCACGATGACGAGCCGTCACTTCAGTGCGATGTACATTCCAAGCGGTGCTGCTGATGTTAGCTGCTCGCGACGTGGGGAGACGCGATGTGGCAGTGACAGCGACGGAGGATTGCAGAGCCGAGAAGTGGAGCGCCGGTGGCGGCAGGGCGATGACTCGGTCACAGGGCACCAGGTGATGTCGCCTGATGCTCTGATACCATGTTAGAAGAATGGAATGAGCAGAAGCGAGAAGAAACACAGAAGTATGCAGGAGCATGTTAACAGAATGACGGAAGCAGAAAGGCAAGTCCGGTCGCGAGGAGTCAGTCACAAGGCCTTGAGTGAGGCGACGCCGGAGCTCTGAGGTAGAAAAAGGGCAGTGAGAGAGCACAAGAGAAAAGCAAGTGATGTGCTGAGATTGGAGGAAGGATCAAGAGTGAAGAAGCAAAGAATGTGCTGGGAGTGGTGAACGAAGACGGTAGGAGCGAAGAGCGAGAGCACGACGGCGAAGCCGTGGAACCAAAGGGAACAGGATGGACAGAACTGTTCTGGTTAACTTGAGGGAACAAACATCCTTGGTATAAAATGACATAAGAGGACAAATGTACAAAGCAACGGCTTCTTTCCGCTAGCCGGACACGGATGACAGATGTCATGTTGTTAGGGGATAGCTTGACTATCGGTCCAACGGACATATACCCGACGAGCCGTTGGCCAAGTTGGCTTGGTGATGGTCCGAATCGTTATTGAGAATTCGGAGCTGAGCCGAGAGATGATCCTTCTCACTGCCAGATTTATTTTTATGACACCAAGAAGTAAGAATAATGATGGGGACAAGTTCAGGTCCGAGGATTGGCAATACCCAACAAGCCGACCGACCAACGGTCATCGTGACAACCGTAACCGGTCAGCACCACCGGTCGACAAGATCGCACCAAACCCGCGGTGCGGTACGCTTGTAACAATAATACTGCACATTTGTCACGCTTCGGTGACCAACAACAGGGAAGCCCATGATCCGGCCCACTCGCAACCCACCACCTCTCGCGGTAACGCACATACGTGGACAGACCCACGAACACCGTAGCGCTGCCTTGCAAGACACGTCGCACCTGTGTAAGGAGCAGAAGCACCAGAAGCGACAACCCTTGCAGAACGCTTGCGGCAACTCCTCTCGTTCCAGCCGCCCTAAACCTAGCACCATAGACTAGACTAGGTAGACCTGTCTATACTTTGTAGCTGACTGTCATATTTTCTTCGCTTCCAACTATCTAGTCATTTCCTTACTTTCCATTGCCATTGTCCGCGGCAAGGCTGTGGCATCCCTCCTTCCAATTGCCTTGCCGTTGCCTGCCTCCAGGCTGTGGCACCTCTCCTTCAAAGTGCTTTTGCCGTTGCCCGTCATACGACTGGCACTCCTGCTTTTCGTCGCCGCTCCTCCTCCTGTCATCGCGCCTACTACATCGTTGCTTCCCGCCTTTGTACTAAGGTCCAACCTGCACCTTTCCGTTGTCCGCCCTCTATGACTGTGGCACCTGCAAGCAATGCCTGTCAAAGCTACCAAGGATAACTCGAAGCTGTCGCTCCTCAGCGCCCATCCATATTGGACTGCTACCAAGCAACTTATTGCTCTTGCTCCTTGTGCTCATGACATTGCCATGCCTCTTGACATACTCATCTAAGGATTCAGACTTCCCAAGTATGCCACATTGTCCACTCGTCAGTTTCCTGCACCTTCAACGAAGCTTTCGTCTGACCGGTTTCCATCCAATCTAACCGCCATTGACTGCCTGAGCTTCCTGCATTTTCCTGACATGGTATTACAACCCAGAGAATGTTCCTGGCTCTCTCTGCCGCTTCGTCGCTCTCACTGACGCCAGAACTGCCAAGCCGCGCCTTGCCTATCCACCAGTAAATGTCCCTCCAACAGCAACAGCATTTGCCTTCCTCAGCAGCAATATCTGGTTGCCGCACGCAAGACCTCCTTCTGCTCCAGCCATTGTGTCAACACCACTCCTGAACCATGTATGGGCACGGAATAGTAACGGTGCCACACACAAAAATAACAGCAGCAACAGCAGCAGCAGTAGCAACAGCCATCACAACGCATCATCACCAACCTCGGATTTTCCTCTTCTTTGTGCAGCAGACATCACAGTCTCTCCCTTGTCAATTCACTTCTCAAAGACACCAACTACATCCATCCATCCATCTTGAATGCTCTTGTCGTCTGAACCACTCACAACGAAGCGCACTTCCAGCAGATTGGCCAGCCGCCTTCTCTGCAACAGCTCTAGCATCTTCTTTTACAATAGCAGGTGCATTTCTGTGCCGCATCGGGCAAAGACAAACATAAGGTCAAATCGAAAGGCCATCAAAGTCCAACCATGCTTCCCCTCATGCTCTTATGTGTGACAGCAGTTGCCTGGACTCATCTACATCACCGCAAAAAGGAAAGGCCTCTATCACAAGCCTCCTTGACAGAATCTCAACTCTCCTCCATGCCTACCATGACAACGTCCAATGTCCCATGCCATCTCCTTACCTTCACGCCATCTCTCCAGACAGAAGAAGCAACAGCTTTAACAGTCTCCAGCAGTCAAATTTGTGACAGCCTTGACAACATCGTCCCCACAACGATTCCTCAGTACATCAACGACAAGCAACTCCACAAAGCCGCTTCCTCCTCCATCGCACCCTGTAAAGCTCCAACTGTCTCCTGCTCCTCATCTCAGATGCAATCATACACACCAACACCCCTTCGCAACAACCCAGCTCACCGCAGCAGACAATCCTGTCTCCATCGGTCAAAAAGCTGGTCTCGAAGGTGACGCCGATGGCTTCTCTCCAAAGCACGCGACACTGACCGAGCAACTCAGCACTTCAAGATCGCATCAATATCTGCAATGACCCTCTCAACACACCAATCAGTGGAGCCTCCAGGCCTTACAATCCTCACAACCAACATTATATCTACATCACCTCCACCTCTTTCACCGGCATAACCTTCAGCAGCATCAACTCCAGCCTTCAAATCCCAGGGTCGATGTCCCTTGCCTTCCAGGACCATTCCTCTCTTCAGCTCTGAACCTCTCTTCTCATATGAAGAAATCAACAAGTTCATGGCCAGCTGGTACGGCATCACCAACGGTGCACCAAGCCATCACACAATGGGGCTAGACAGCAAAACCCCTGATGCTTCTTCAATCAACTACTGCCCACCGTCTCCTGAATTTCAAGATAATCTTTGCTCAGATGAGAAGGATACAAGACTCAAGCCTTGTGCCATTATGGAGGGCTGTCAGGAAAATATTATGTTGGCGCAAGAATCTACCATCAGCCGGGCATATCAAGAAAGTACCAAAAGCCCTCCTCACACTCCAATCTGGAGAAACCCCCAAGAAATAAGAATAATGATGGGGACGAGCTCAGGTCCGAGGATCGCCAACACCCAAAAAGCAGACTGACCAACGGTCATCGCCACAACCGTAACCGGTCACCACCATCGGCCGACAAGATCGCACCAAACCCGCGATGCGGTACGCATGCATCAACAACAATGCACGTTTGTCACTCTTCGGTGACCAACAACAGGGAAGCCCACGATCCGGCCCGCTCGCAACCCACCACCTGTCGTGGTAACACACATATGTGGACAGATCCACAAACACCGTAGCGCTGCCTTGTAAACCTGTACACCAAAAACCAGGTCTCGAGTCCGGGTCTCGCGATTCTGAGACCAAATCCAGACTCGCGAGTCCAATTTCACCACGTGGAATTGACTCGCGATGCCGAGACTCTAGCGTATGATCGCGGTTCCCTGCTGGGGTGGCGGCGACCGCCAAACGGAGGGGGGAGGGGGAAAATGACGCCAGGGTCTGGTTCGACATCCACCACCTCGAGAGATGTGGTGCCTTTATCGAAGCTTCGAAACCCCTGCCCTCACCTTTTTTGTGCTTGCCCGTACGTCGATGCCTCCCCCCCATTGGCCAGGACTGTGTATCCTAAAATATACATTTTGCTGCCCATTTCCACCTAGGATTTCATGAGGGTTTCACGGGTAGTGCGAGCCTCCACACTCTCATAACAGGTTGTGCCTGCACTTTCGGGGTTTCTCCTAGGGCACCTCCGGGCCTTCGACCCGGCCACCTGGCCGGGCTCTCATAGCAGCACCAATGGCCTCACAAGCATCAGTGCTACAATATGAGCAGCAGCAGCATCAGTAGCAGGGCCAGTAGCAGCAGTAGCAGGGGCTGTAGCAAGAGGTGCCGAAGATGCAAACGCAAACCCCAGCACCTCTTCCTCTAAGCCGGGCAGGACTCTCATCCAGGCCATGCTGAACACGCAAGGACGCGTCGACAAGCGCAAAGCGAAGCCGTTCATGGTGTGGACGGTTTTCACATACGTGATCATCAATGGCGAGCCACGGGCTGCGTGCACGTTGTGTCCCCCGCGCATGGGACTGAAGGGTACCTTCGGGCTGAACCAAAGCAACACGTCTGGCATGTTGAAACATCTACAGCTTCAGCAGAAGGAAAATCACAAGGAGTTGAAGGCGTTGGACATTAAGCAGAGCCTCCTCGATGCAACAAGGGCAGCCGTAGACAACGCAGCCAAGGTGGACGGTATGAACACGTAAGTTGTACGTGGTGCCATTTGTGTGGGGCTGGTTTTCAACAACAAGTACTTCCTATGCTGCATCAGGAAGCATGTTGTGGTCAAAAACCAATATTTCTTGAGCATTGAATCTTTCTAGCTGCGGGAAGCTTTCCTCCACTGTAATCCTTTTGGTATCCTGCTTGGTAGGATCACACTGACGCGGCTGTTGAAGAACGGAGGTACTACGTCTGCAAGAAGCTCCGGAAGATGTTCTTGGCAGTGGTTTCATGGGTGTCTTTCACGACCGATGGTTGGCAATCCGACGCCAATCACAAGTACTTGGCTGCGACGGCGCACTGGATTGCCGAGTGGTAGATGCAAAGTGTAGCGCTGGCTTTCCCGTCTTGCAATGATGATGCTACAACCGCCACTTTCTTTGACTTGTTCGCTGCTGCTGTGAAGGAATGGGGACTTTGGGACAAAATCTACTGTGTGACCATGGACAACGACAGCATGAAGGACTCCATGGTGGACAACGTTTTGGTGCTGCATAACGATAGGTTAGATAAGGATGACCACATCCGGTGCATGGGCCATATTCTCAACCTGGCTGTGAAAGACTTGATTGTAGTGGAGCAGGTGGAGGAGCACCTTCGTGTGGCCTGAGACATAGTGAATCATGTGAGCAGGTTTGCAAAGCGTGAGCAGTCGCTCATGAACGCTTGTCAGGCCCGTAGTGTCAACTACCTCACCCTGTACCTTGACACCCCCGCGATATGGAACAGTACGTTTGACATGTGCGAGAGGGTGGTGAGGATAAAAGCGGTGCTTGATGAGTGGCTCCAGTCCCGGGATCCTGCCTTGAATCCCAGTGGGCAGGGTTGGGAGCTGCTGGGCATGGTGATCGCGATTTTGAAGCCGTTCAAGGGCTTCACCGAGGACCTCAGTGGGCAGGAGTACCCTAAGCTCTCACTTGTGGTACCATTCTTTAGCTCCATCTTGTAGAAACTCCACATCTGGTGTGTGAAGGGCCACCAAAGCAGTAGAGAAGAAGCAGAAGAAGGCGAGTCTTGACAGCAGGGAGAAGCTACTGTTGACATTGCAGCCAAGGCTGGCCAGTGAAGTTGACAAGGTGAGAAACAGGTGGTGGTGGTGTTGCTTGTCGTGGTGCTCTGTTTTTGTATGCTTCTGCTTGACAATGTCTGTTTTTGTCCTTGTGCAACTGGAGAAATACGTGAAGAAGTGTAGCATCTGCCATATGGTTGCGACAGTGGTCGATCCACGGTTCCGGTTCTGATTCTTCAACCGCGTGTACAAGGTAAAAAACCATGGGATGGTGATGGTGGTGGTGGTGGTGGTGGTGGTGGTGGTGGCGGTGTGGGTGGTGTTGGTGGAGGGGGTGGTGGTGGCGATGGTGACGTTGGTTCAGTGTGTTATTTCCTTTACCTTCCTCATGTGAAATAGCTTGTTTTGCCCATCATTTGTTTGATGCAGCTTCTGGGAATAAAGTCAACAGTGGAGCTAGAGGTCAAGGTGCTTGATTTTTTCAAGCCCTACTTCCAAGGTACAGGACGAACGGAGGGCTGCGACTGCAGCAGTAGAGGCAGCTACCGCAGCAGAGGCAACAGCAAGAGCAGATGCTGACAATGACGAAAACATGATGGCGATGTCTACCAACATGGCTGCAATAGTAGCAGTTGCTAGCAGTACCCAACAGATGGATGGTCGTGCAGCAGCCGCAAAGAAGGGGCGCGGGAAGCAGAGGCATCACAGCATGTTGGAGGCCGCACTACTAGACCCGATGGACAACCTGTACGAAGAGCCAGAAAGTGTTGTGCAAGTGGTGGTGCCAGACACGATTGAAGAAGAGGTGGAGCTGTACAAGAAGGAGGCAAGAGGCGGACGGCGGTGCAACGTGTTGCAATTCTACAAGGAGAATTGCACCACCTACCCCATGTTTGCCTTGGTAGTACAGGGTGTGCTGGCAGTACGAGCAACAAGCACACCATCCGAGTGCATGTTCTTGCTCGGGGGTAGAGTTGTGACTGACTTTTGACATTCGTTGTCCCAGCGGACTGTGCAGGATTTGATCTGCCTCAAAACCTGGATCAACGATCCAGAACTCAGGGATTTTCCAGTAGCACCAAATGGTACTGTGTCTGATGAGCTCCAAGAGATCGAGGAGAAGGAGAAGGCAGCAAGGTGAGCAGCGAGGAGAGCCGTGAAAGCAACACATAGCCAGGACAAGGTAGAGGAAGACGACGATGATGCTGCAGCAGAGGACACGCATGAAGATGCAGACAAAGATGAAGATGAGGAGGATGACAGTAGTTCAAAAGACTCAGAGGAGGATGAGAACAACGAGGATGAGAATGATGATGAAGAGGGTGGGCTGATGGGGGATGATGATGACGATGGTGATGTTCTAGAGGTGAACAAGTCATGTCGACATGCCTTCAAACAAGTCCTTTTCTATGCTTTTGTTCCAGCCCATGACTGCATCCATATGAATTAATGTTTGCATTCAGTTCTTCCCTACAACAGTGAATGGAAAAGATATCAAAAGGTTAAGCTCTGTTAGAACATGTGTTGTGCTCCACTAATGTTAAGTGATTGGAGATCATGGGAAAAAAGGGTCCATCATAGGCAGCATAAGCTACACAGACTTGGTTAGCACATATGGTTAGCACAATGAGTTATACACAGCTACACATATTTGGAAAGCAGATTAGGATAGCACATTAGGATAGCAGATTTGGTTAGCATAAGAAACAAATAATGCATTCATAAACAGGTACTTCTATGCAGGAGTAATGGTGCACTTGTTGGTGCTTTGGTAAATTGGTGGTGTGGTGGAGGTGTACAGGTGGTGGTGTTGCTGGTGGTATTGGATCTGTTGGAGGTGGTGGAGCAATTACTGGCTCACAAGTGTGATGGTTGTGCACATCCACCTGGTGGTGGTGGTGCACAAGGCGACGGCAGCTGGTCTCGCAATTCTCAGAAGGTGGACTCGCGATAGTGCAGACTCGCGAGTACGAGACAAGAATCACGAGTCAAATTCTGGGACCATTCTTGGTCTTGCAATTCCGATTCGGCTTCCAGAATTGCGTGACCGGTCTCGGTACACCCTTACTTCCCTGCAAGAGACGTTGCACCTCTGCAAGGAGCAGAAGCACCAGAAGCGGCAATCCTCACAGAACGCTTGCGGCAAGTCCTCTTGTTCCGGCCGCCCTAAACATAGCACCATAGAATAGACTATGAAGACCTATTTATACTCTATATGTATTATACTCTGTAGCTGACTGTCCTAGTTGCTTCGCTTCCAATTATCCAGTCATTTCCTTCCTTTCCAATGTCGTTGCCCACCGCAAGGTTGTGGCACCCCTCCTTCCAATTGCCTTGCCGTTGCTTGCCTCCAGGCTGTGGCACCTCTCCTTCAAAGTGCTTTCGCCATTGCCCGTCATAAGACATTGGCACTCCTACTTGTCGTCGCTGCTCCTCCATCCGTCGTCGCGCCTACTGCAAGCTACCAAGGATAACTCAAAGCTGTCGCTCCTCAGCGCCCGTCCATGTTGGACTACGCTCACGCCATTTGTCGCTCTCGCTCCTTGTGCCCATGACCTTGCATTGACTTCAGACATACTCATCTAAGGATTCAGACTTCCCAGGTATGCCACATTGCCCAATCGTCAGCTTCCGACACCTTCACCGAAGCTTCTGTCAGAACGGTTTCCATCTAATCTAACCGCCATTGACTGCGTGAGCTTCCTGCATTTTCCTGACACCTCCCTCTCTATTTCTTCCTCGCTGTCTTCCTTCATGTCCTCTCCCAAAACCACTGCACAGACACCGCACATCTTGAAGTTGTGCATGATTTCGTGGTCAACATCACAGTACTCAGGGTGCATCTCGACTCCACAACCTTCACACCGTACTTCTTCTCCTTCCCCAGTCGCTCTCCCGCATGTTGCACATGGCTATTGGATGCCCTCCTTCTCGCCTTCATACTTGTCCTCATCCTTTGTTCCCATGCTTAGCTCGGGCGCCTCTCCTTGCTGATCTTCTTCCTCTGGCTCCACACCTTCCTACAGCGCTTCCTGTCATCACTGCTTCCGTTTCCGGTACTGGCGCGAACTAGTAGGCCACATGGACCTATCATCAGGAGGAAGTGGTTCCTACCTCAAGAAGGGGACATTCAGCAAACTAAAACTCTCCTACTGCACTGGTGGAAGTTCTTCTTCCCCCGCATCCAATGCCATTTGCTCCGTTTGATCCCCTTTTCATGGAGAAGTCTCTCGAGATTCTTTCCTTTTCTTCTTCTGTGAGCCTGTCGTCGTTGAGCGCCGTGGGATCTGTTCGGTTGGACACTGAGAAATTTACGCAAGCAAGATCATTCCCAAACTCTACGCTCCTATTCGTCGTATGGGTGGTACAGACCCAACACATGTTGCACCATAGTCGTTTTCCGTTGCAAGGTATGTTACCTGGTGTTCCCGCTGCTTTGCTACCGCTGCTGGTAGTGTTGGCTCCTCGGGCACCGCGCCAAGTGCAGCCACTGCAATGGACAGCACCTCCTGGTCCTGTTGCTCTGTTGCGGCCGCCAGTGGTGCTGGCACCTCGAGCACCGTGCTAGGTGCAATTATTGAAATGGACAGCACCTCTCTTGCTGTTACTGCAGGTACTGGCGCCTCGAATGCCGTGCGTGGTGTAGCTGCTGCAAGGAACAATCCCTCTTGTTCCTGCTATCCTTCTGTTGCTGCTTGCGGTGCTGGTGCCCGGGACGTTGCGCCGGGTCCAACAGCTGCAAGGGACAGCACCTCCTATTCCCACTGTCATGCAGTTGTTGCTCGTGGTGCTGGTACACGGCGCGCCGCACCGGGTGAAGTTGCTACGATGGGCAACACCTCTCGTTCTTGTTGTCTTGCTGTTGTTGTTGGCGGTGCTGGTGCCGGGGGTGCCGCGCCGGGTGCAGCTGTTGTAATAGGCAGTACCTCTTGTTCTTGCTGTCCTCTTGCTATTGCTGGCGGTGCTGGTCCCGAGGGCGCCGCGGCGGGTGCAACTGTTGCAAGGGACAATACCTACTGTTCTCGCTATCGTGCTGCTGCTACATGCGGTGCTGGTGCCGGGGGCGCCGCGCCAACTGTAGCTGCTACAATGGGTAGTACTTATGTTCTCGTCGTGCTACTACTGCTGCTGGTGGTGCTGGTGCCTCAAGCGTTGCGCCGTATGCAGTTGCTGCAATGGGCGGCACCTCTCATTCCCACTTCTCTGCTGCTGCTGCTGGTGGTGCTGGCGTCTCGGGCGCCGCGCCAAGTTCAGCTGCTGCAATGGGCATCACCTCCTATTCTGGCCGCTCTGTTGCTGTTGGTGGTGGTGCTGGTGCTGGGGGCGCCGCGCCAAGTTTAGCTACTGTAATTGACAGCACCTCCTGTTGGAAAAGAGAATCTGACAAGGCAAGTCTGTCGGAGAAACTCCGAGCTCTCAATAACGGTCCACGACTCGCGTCAAACCAGCTTGACCAATAGCTCTCGAGACCCATTTGAGCTGAACGGTCAAGAGATCCTCTAATAAAGTGATCTATGTCACCCACATCCGGCTTGTGGAAAAGAAGCCGTTGCACATACTTTGTCCTGTTCTGTCCATATATACCGAGGATGTTCATTCCCTCAAGTTAACCAGAACAAATCTGTCCATCCTGTTCCCTTTCGGTTCCGCGGCTTTGCCGCCGTGTCCTCGCTCTCCTCGTACCCTGTCTTTGCCAACCTCTCACAGCTCTCAGTATTCTCGCTTCGTCGCTCTTGCTTCTTCGCTCAGTCATCACTTCACTTACCTTTGCTTCCTATCTCTCAAGTGGACGTCTGCCTCTCTGTTCTGACCCTTCGACCTCTCTCAAAGTCATACGACTAACTCCTTGGAACTGCACTCGCTTACGTCACTATACAGACGCACTCGTGCATGTTCCAATGCTTCTGCCTACTTCTGCTGCTGCCTTCCTTGCGTGTACATTCTTCTGACACCTCCTTTTCCCGTCGCTCTGTTGTCGCTAGTGGTGGTGCTGGTGCCTCGAGCCCCGCGCCGAGTGCAGCTGCTGCAATGGACAGCACCTCCTGTTCCCGCTGTTCTGTTACTCTTGCTGGCAGTGCTAGTGCCAGGGGCGCCGCGCCGGGTTGAGCTGCTGCAATGAACAGCACGTCTTGTTCACGCCGTTGTGCTATTGCTGCTGGTGGTGCTGGCGCCTCGGGCTCCGCGTTGGGTGTAGTTGCTGCAATGGGCAGTACCTCTTTTTCTCGCTGCTTTACTGCTACTGGTGGTACTGGCGCCTCGGGCCCCGCACCGAGTGCAGCTGCTGCAATGGGCAGCACCTCTTGTTCCTGTTACTCAGTTGTTGCTACGGGTAGTGCTGGCACCTCAGGCGCCGCGGTGGGTGGAGCTGCTGCAAGGGGTACCACCTCCTGTTCTCGCAGTCCCACTGTTGCTACTGGCGGCGCTGGTGCCGCGGGCTCCACGCCGGGTGCAGCTGCTGCAATTGGCAGCACCTCCTCTTCTCACCGTCGTATCCTTTGAGACCTCATACTTGGTGACACTACAGTCAACAATAAAATGCCCAGCGTCTTGTTTTGCATTTGCTGTTGGTGGTGTGGGTAGATTATCCGTCATATCTGGTGCCGCTCCTTTGTGAGGCCACTCTGTACGCTTCCACGACTTCAATGTTGCTGTTGATGGTGCCGGCGCCTCTTGCACCACGCACGTGGCCCCAGCCGCGAGAGGCGGCTCCCTCTCGTCTTGCTGCTCTACAGTTATTACTGATAGTCTTGGCACCTCATGCACCACACCTGTCATAGCTACTGCAAGAGGCAGCTCCGCTCTTGCTTGCGTCGCCACTTCTTGTTCTGCCATTCCTGACAAACAAGGTCATCGGGTAGGGAGCTTGTCTTTACCAATTTGACGGCGCTTTTTGTTTGTGGCTTCCAGTGCCGCTTGGGTGCGTCCTGCCAACTCTGTCGCTGCTTGTTCTTAGTACTGTGGTGTTGTAGCTGCCCTTGTCTCCTACTCTTGTGATTTGATCTCCTCATGTGCTAGGGCAGCCACTCCAATACCCATGGATGCAAGCCGGACCACTCTGGCCAAAGACTCAGGAGGGAAAACTGCTGCTGCCTCAGCGGGCACGGATTGAGAGGACGCGGCCGCTACTGCAATGGAAGTGGTCAACAATGGCAGAGCAGGGTGCTCCGGGCGGAGGGGAGAGGGTGGCGCATCTGATATACTGGTTGCGACCTCTTTTACGTCATCATTAGTGGTGATGTGGGGTGGGTGTCGTCCAGCTGGGATGGCCTGCCACCGGACCGGCAACTTATCTAGCCGTTCACGGCGCACCGTGATGTCGGAGGTTTGGAAACCCTCAAGCCACACATATACCATGTCCACTGTCCAGACCTTATAACGCTGGTCAAGTAACGTGGCTTCATTAGCGTACCTCTTGCCCATCTCCTCTCTTTTGTGTCGCACATCATCACCAACTTGGACGTCCTCAATCATGAGGCCAGCATTAGCCTGGTCCACAGCTCGCTCTGCCGTGACCGGTCCACGTGTCCGGGCTTCCTGTAGGCACCGGCGAAGCCAGTCACCGTTATGCTTCATGAATTCCACTTCATCCGCCACTGTGGCGCCCTCCTCCCGTGGCGGCACCGGCGCATCTGGCATGAGGGGCCGGGTGGCCATGGTCCGGTGTTGCTAATCATGGCACAACATGTAGGACAAGAAGCTGGTGGAAGAGAGGGGTGTGATGTTTTACTCGTAGACAATGTCCTCCAGTCGCTCATCCCAGGGTGCATTGTCCTCCGATAGTTTGCGGATGGTCTGTGTGATGGTCCCATGCATGCGTTCTACCTGGCCCTGCACCTGTGGCCGGAAGGGTGCCCCGTTGTCAATTTCAATGGTGACGTAGGCTGCCACTTCCTTGATAGATGACTTCCTCCTGGAGGAAGGCATTTCAACGTGTGAACCATTGCCGCACTGAACAACCCGGCAACCACCTCCTTGATAGATGGCTTCATCCTTGAGAAAGGCAGCAACATGAGTTGCGTCCGCCTTGGGGACCGGTCGAGCCATGACCCACTTGGTCATGTGATCAATGCCAAGGATCTAGTGGACATTTTTGTGCTTGGTTGGGCGAGGGGGACCATGGAGGTCAATAACCACCAGTTCCATGGGGGCATCCATGCGGGCACAGATAAAGCGCGGTTGATGAACACGCTGGCGGGGAAAGTGGAGGAGATAGGGGCCACAGGTTGCGACCACCTCCGTGATTTGCTTCTTCAGACCCACCCCGTAAACATGGGGAACAAGATTGTCTTACATCGTGGCCGCACGGGCGTGGACCCTCTTGTGATCCTGCAAGATCAGCTTTTTGCACAGCGAGGGGAGAACACCAGCGCCTCCGATAAGTGCTATTATCATGTTGCTAGATCCATCCGTGTAACCAATCATACTTTTCCAATGTGGCCTTCGCATCAGACCCTACATGTACACCACGGTAGACGTCCACCATGGTGCGTGTCCCGGAGAGAACTTTGGCCCAAGCCCAATCAGCCCACTTGTAGGTCTTGGTCGGCGGCTCCTCCCGCCAAAAGGCCAAGTCCCCGCCAGGCGCAAGGGCAAGGATACGGCACCGCATTTCCTTGAAGGTTTCCAGAGGAGGGGCCGCCTGGCCACGAGCCGAGTCAGCCTGGTACTGGGTCTCGCCTTCCACAGAAAGGGCAGATTCAGTCCTTGTCCGCTGAGACAAAGTGCGAGTGGTGGTCGCTACCGCCGTACATGTGGAAGCTGTCCTAGCGGAGCGCCTGACACGGCCAGATGTGTGCCGTGCTGTGACATGGAGAACCTGCGGCGCCTCATCAACAGGTGGCTGGTGATCCACCTTGCAAGCAGGTGCCCCATGTGCTTCCTCAGTGAGGGCAGGCCGATTAGCCGCCGACGTAACAGTCATCTGCTTCATGGGAGCGCCCGCTCACTGATCATGGGTGGTTGGTTGTGCAAGCACTCCTTAGGCGAACCCATCGGTTGACGATCGATGATCCATTGGCAGTAGCCCCTCCACGGGTGGTTACACCGGTTGGGCAGCAGTTGGGGAAAAAGGAGAGGGAGGTCAGGGAAGGGAACCAAAGACAGGGAGTGTAATCAAGGTCTCACTCCGGGTGGGAGCGGAAGAGAATGGGGGAAGGGAGAGAGAAATTGGCAGATGATCCATCGAGGGAGAGGTGCCTACGAAAGGTGTTGAGGTAGTAGCAATGTATGGGGTGGATGGAGGAGGTACTTGACGGGTGGGGTGGGTATCTTGGGTAGTCATGAAGGTAGGAAGATCTTGTCTCGGAGGCAGAGCAGCATGTAAGGATGACAGGCCGGCGCGAGATGGCTCCTTGAGGATGCGGGGCAAGGCGGCAACGCTGGATCATGGTGAAGCTGGCAAAGAAGGTGATCCGATCATCCTATGGTGGAGCTAGTACATCAGCACACAAAACGCCATGTCCTCTCTTGATTCAATAGTGTGCACCACATGGTCCAGACTGCCTGCTTCAGCATGTCGATATGTTACCAGCAACACGATTTTTGCGCCAAACGGAGGGATGTAGGATCTCGGTCATGCGTCCCTGCCGTCCGTGTTGCACCCTCCACTAAAGGAGGTAGCGGAAGGCCCGCACATCGCGATTACAGGAGAGGTCCAGCGGATAGAGGAATTGGAGAAATTCCTCATATCGTAGGCGGAAGCTCCATGCCAAGAATGGGAGGAGGTTAGGGCGAGTCTGCTCAGTGCGGCCATTGACCGCCATCCAAGGTAGAAGGCAACGAAAGGCAGCAGGACCAGGATCATTGGATAAGTCCAATGGATACATATGTCGTAAATCTTTGAAGTAATCATCCCACACCGTTTGTAGTATCTCCAAGGCACTGGCCAGGAATGCCGCTGCCACTTTGCGGATAAGTTGCTGTTATAGGTGTTGCTCACGCTCATTTATGAGCTGTTTGGCACGGTCAACCAGGGTGCAGAGGGCTTGATATTGCTCAGGAACTTGACCACGGACAGCCACAATGATCACCCTGGAATGTGACATTGTCTGGAGCTATCTACTCCACCTCGCATTCGTCTCGTAGTTGTCGCAAGCCGGGTAGCTCACTATCCAGTTCTTGCTGTCAAAAATATGACTCCGACAAGGTCCTCTTCATAATACACACCCCTCGGATAATCCGAGCTCTCGATACCGGTTCAGGTCCCCCGCCGTACCTCCTCGGCAACGGTTGGTCAGTCACGACCGTTCCAACAGAGCCGAGCTGCCCCTAAAAAGTGACCATGTTGCCACGCGTCCGGCTAACGAAAAGAAACCGTTAATTCTTGCGTTGTCCTGTTCTGTTATATATACGGAGGATGTTCATTCCCTCCCTAGTTCAACCATAACAGTTCTTCCCATCCTATTCCCCTTTGGTTCCGCGGCTTTGCCGCCGTGTCTTTGCTCTGCTCGCACCCCGCATACCTTGTCTTCACCAGTCTTTCTCAACTTGTAGCTCTTGGCCTCGTCACTCTCGCTCTTTTGCTCAACTCTCTCCCAGCCACCCATCACTCACCCTGCTCTTGCCCTCTCTCAACAGCTTGTGTCTACCTTGTCCCTCTTAGCACCTCGGTCTCTCTCTCTCAAGCTCTGCAGCTAACTCCTCGTGACCGCTTTCGCTTCCGTCACTTCGCTAACACACTCGTGCATGTTCCGATACTCATGCCTGCTTCTGCTCCTACTGTTCTCATGCTTACATTCTTTTGACATGATATCATAACATCAGGCGACATCATCTGGTGCCCCGTGACTGAGTCATCACCCTACTGCCACCATTTGTTCACTACTTGGACATACATTACTCTGCCGCTGCCACCACTACTTTGCGCCTCTCCACTTCACCAACAGATGACATCAACAGCACCGCTTGGAGTGTTCCGTACACTCGATAAATGTCTAGCAATCTTGAGAAAGCTCTGCATCCATTCTGCGCCCGTGGCCAACACTTGGTGACCTGTTGTCCACAACAGTCGTAAGCAGCTCTCGAGCCACCGCCTGCCGTCAACTTTCTAGAAACGTCCTGCCGCTCGCCGCCCACCACCTTTCTCCATCTCATTATCCACAAACAAGCTCCTCCTCCTCCCTCATCCTCTTCATCAGCATCATCTACTCCATCCGCCTCACCTGCCTCAGCTCTCTCACATTCGTCACCCCGAGCCGCCTCTTGTGGTCATCAGCAACGGCAGATCGCCTTCCGCCATCAGGATATTGGACACTACCAGTCTTCCTGCTCGTTGGCCTCGGGCTAACTGTGGAACAAGCCGTCACTCTCCTCCCTGACAGACCGGCATCATTGCCTACCTCACAACATGCCCTACGACAACCTTTTCCTCTCGCTGAAACGATATCGGACACCACTCGTCTTCCTGCCTGTCGGTCTCGGGCCAACTGGGCAACAAGCCGTCACTCTCCTGACAACAAAAGGAACTAGGTGCCTTGCTCCATGCTCACTGTTGTCTCCGCCTGCTCCTCCATCCGCCGCATTACTGTTCCCAGCTATTGTTATCACCGTCATCCCTCATCGTGATATCATCATCAGTTCCTCCTCATCCTCTTCTTGTCCTCACATTGTTCTTCTTGTGTCCTCAAGTTTCATCCTCATCTCAGTTTCATATACTTCCATCGAGCTGCCCTTCTTTCATCAACATCATTCATCATCCGCATCGCTACGCAGCGCACGAGGTTCCGCCCCTGCACCCACTGAGCCATCAACTGCATTCGCTTTCCTCTGCTTCCACATCGTCCTTCCACTCGGCACAAGGACCTGCCCGGTTGCATTGCCTTCTGCACGACGACCTGCACCCACGCCAAAATGTCATACAGCGCACACGGCTGGCCCCTGCCCCCATCCCGTTATCATTAGCGTCCGCCTCCGCATCATGAGCATCTGCGACCAGCACAAGGATCTACACGAGCTAGCTGTCCGCTTTGCAGCAGCCTGCACCTACGCCGACAACAGATTTCTCACGGCACATTGGCCCTTGCCGTCCCCTTGCCGCATCCTGTTACCCTATTCCAGAAGCGCACGTGGTCTCACCCCCGCGCCCATGCAATCAGCAATCGTTCCCCCACTTTCCTATCGTTTTCCTGCTCGGCATAAGGATTTGCCCGGTCACATCACCAGCTTTGCAACGACCCGTGCCCTCCTCAGTGCACGTGGTTCCACCCCTGTGCCCACTCCGCCGTTCAGCATTCCTCCGTTCTCATCAGTCTTCATCAGCTGGACGCCGCACGGATCTGCCCTGCCGCATCGCCCGTCCAGTGACGACCAACCCCCTCGTCCAATTTGTTGCAGTGGTTGCCCACTTCCGTGGCATCCACCTCCCCCTCAGCATCCTTCTCCAGTCTATTTCCAGCCTCACTCATTGTTCGGCAAACGGATCTGCCTGGTTGCACTGCTCAGTGACCTGCACCCACACCGACTTCCATAGCACTTCTCATCCTTTCTATCACCATCCTCTCTCTCTCTCTTCTCCTCTCTCCAACCCCAGGTCCATTCTCAGTAGGGTGCACCTACTAAAACTACGCCGGGGAGCAGACACCAGCAACTGCCACGCACACTCAACAACCAATCATCATGGTAGCACAAGCCCTCAACTGAACACACATTGCCATCCTTTGGGAGAAAACATCCACGACTGGTATAGTGGCATACAAGTCAAGACAAAGCACACTTTCCTCCAAGAATATCAGCTCTCCCTCTTCCTAGAAGGAGTTTATGACAACCCCGGGTGTTCTCCAAGGGCATACATAACAACCTTGGAGGACATGACAAGGTGCCTACGTGACACCACCCATACTATCTACCACACGATCATCGATGAGGTGTCACCGGTCGCAGCAATGTGGCACACTCTTGTGGCAACAACGTGGAACCCGAATCTCTGCAACATGATCATCCTCTCCCTCCGTCGAGTAGTTAATCCCCCCATCAGACAGCGACATTTTGACACTGAGGCCCTATAGGCACTCAGGCATTCATACCTTGTCGGACTCAGGGAGGCTATCAGAAATATGACTCTGACAAGGTCCTCTTCATAATATATACCCCTCGGATAATCCGAGCTCTCGATACCGGTTAAGGTCCCGAAGCGAACCTCCTCGGCAACCGCTCGTCGGTCACAACCGTTCCACTAGAGCCGAGCCGCCCCTAGTAAGCGACGACGTCGCCATGTGGCTGGCTAGCAGAAAGAAGCCGTTAATGCTTGCTTTGTCCTGTTCTCTTGTATATACGGAGGATGTTCGTTCCCTCCATAGTTCAACCAGAACAGATCTTCCCATCCGGTTCCCCTTTGGTTTCGCGGCTTTGCCGCCGTATCTTCGCTCTGCTCGTACCCTGCATACCTTGCCTTCGCCAGTCTTTCTGAGCTCGCAGCTCTTGGCCTCGTCACCCTCGCTCTTTTGCTGACCACTCTCCCAGCCAATCATCATTGATCCTGATTTTGCCCTCTATCAATTGCTTATGTCTACTTCGCCCCTCTTGGCACCTCGGTCTCTCTCTCTCAAGCTTTGCGACTAGCTCCTTGGGTCCACTTTCGCTTCTGTCACTTCGCAGATGCACTCATGCATGTTGTGATGCTCTTGCATACTTATGCTACTGTTGTTCTCATGCTTACATTCTTCTCATACTTGTAGCCCCGCACAGAGTCGCACCGTCTCCGCACGGGCTGCGCGGAGATTCTTGTCCAAATCTTTCCGTCGATCAATGAGACATTGTCCCTCTGCTGCGGATGGCTTCTCTCCACTGGCCACAGCCTCGTTCCATGCATCTTATAATCTCCAAACTTCTTGAAGCTCCAGTTACATAGATGCTGCACGAGACTCCTGCTCCTGTACGCATTGCTGACGAGCGGCATGGGCGGACTTGCACGTAGCGAGAGTGTTTTTCGTGTTGGTCATGTTGTTGGCCAAACTACGCCCACCGTCCTTATGCACCGTTACCTATGACCAATGTTGTTCCCATAGCCTTTTGACCCGTCCCATCCAATCGTGGTTTTGGGTGATGTGCAGCGCAAACATCTGGCAGACTACTTCGTTGCTACGGGGGTCCAGCATGCTCGGTGAAGGTGGGGACACCGGGCATGGGTCATCTATGCTCAAGGTTCGGAGAAGTTCTTCAACCTCCGCTATGGTAAGAAGTGCCTCCATAGTGCGGGTTTCAATGTAACGTACTACAGCAAGGTTTGCGACCCGTGTGGTGATGTTGTACTTGTATTGCACCTAGTCAACTAGGGCTGTTCGTGACGGTGCACCCAGGATGTTCTCTTGCCGTTCGTCTCCTGCCTCGGGCATGTGGTGTGTGTGGGCGTCGAGTTCCAGGGGACGTGGACTTGTGTTCATCGTAGATACAAATCGTTGGGCAAGTGAGCTACAAGAGCTGAGGGAATGGGGAGTTTAGGATTGCCTTCGAGGTCGTCGAGCTCTTGTGCGGGCAGTCTGTGGTGGCTGCGTGGATCCAGTATGCCGCCTTGGACGTTGGAGGGTGAGCGGGAGGTCAGACGCATGGTGCTACTGATGTGTGGTGGAATTGCCATCCATCACTCGCGGGCACGTTGAGATGGTCTCATGCAGAATTACGATGTCTCCCAATGTTTCCACTGACGGGTTGAGCTGGGCGGGATCACATGCGTGCGATGCCATCCAGTGCATGATTCTCTGACAGGGAGCCGTTCTTATCGGTAGAGGATTCTGGTGCGGCAGCGACCATTTGGGTGAATTGTGAGCCAACAGATCGACCATCTACATGACACCGGTCGGTGGTGGAGGTCGCTTGTGCCAGAAGCAATCAATTCTCCCACTAAGGTGGCACCGTATGGGCGTCAAAACGAAGCGGGACACATGAGGGCTCCCCGTCATCATCATGAAGCGTCATGCATTTCCCCCCAAGAAAAATGATGACGTCGCACGGTATCAGGCCACCGTTCGTCAGGAGGACGTCCTATGTTGATCTTTCGCAGACTTGTACCAGTAGGCTCCGGTGAACATTTCCAACCTGAATGGGATAAGGGTCGATCTGACCCTCTGAGTGCGTGATTTCTCCCACCGCGGTGTTGACGCAATGTTCGACTGGTCGTATCAGGTCCGTCCGATTCAGACAACGAACAACGCGCATCACAACAGTGGTGTGCGTTGCGCTTGTATCAACGATTGTGCTGAATTTTACATCGGTAATCCAGATGAAACAGTAAACCACCGTGTACACATAATCTGGCAGAGGCTGGCGGATCAATGTTGTCGGCCGCCATGTGAGAGCCCCTGCATCGATGTCCTCATAGATGATTCGTCGAGTGTGGTCGACATGATCATGCATCATGCGGTGGCCCTTGGATTCGAGCCAGAATTGCACACGCTAGCCAGCCGGGCCCATCCTTGCGTTGATTTTAGCTAAAAAGGCCTCAGACTTTGTGATTTACCCTGGCAGATGAGTGAGGACCTTGATCTAGGGAAGCGCAAGGTGGGTCTGGTCAACGAAGCGCTGAATGTCATCCACTATTGATTGGCGGGTTCCCCTAGGCCGATCCGGTGTTGCGACCGGCTGCAGGTGTGCCGTGGGAATTGGGGTGGAGGCGCGGCGAACGTCTCGGAGCCATTTTCTATACTCTACGTGTGTCCATCCAGGTGCGTGTTGGAAGAGATTAGTGCGGTGTTGGACGTTGAGATATCCGACGTCCACAGTGTCTTCAGGGAAGCCCTCCAAAGGATAGGCCTAGCGGTATTCTTCATCAGTTAGCTGGCGTGCCTGTCCGATGATGACATGGTCCGCGGGGTCGGGAGCGGACAGCGGTTGTTCGATCGGAGTGCGGATGGGCCAGTATTCACGTGGGAGCCGGAAGAGGGCATCCGCGTGTCGGTTGGCAAGTGCAGGTTTATACTTGATGGTGACATTGTAACCCCGCAGGAGTACCTATTTGCCGAGGATGTCCTTGTGATTCTCAGTAGTAAGGAGCCACTGGAGAGGTTGATGGTTGGTAAGGATGGTAAACACCTTGCCATCCCTGACATAGTCACGATAGAATTGTATTTGTTGGAAATGTCCGTCCTCTGCCACAAGACACGTACAGAACCGGGTTCCTTTGCAACATTGCTCAAAGTGGACATTGGAACTCTGTGCTGCCCAGGACCAGAAAAGAAAAGAAAATAATACTCGCGCGGATCACCTCCATCCCAACCAAAAGCAAAGACCATCAGAGCACGAACCGGCTACCGGAATACAATAACCCGAACCGACCACCGTCGGCACCAACCGGCGCCGACTTCAATCAACACGACGGATGCTCCACCTTCAGCGCCGTCTGATCCTCACGTCGCAACAACACGACCATGCAAGAAGCCGACCAGACCACGACCGCGGCTCTCCGATCGCCCAGCCTCATGCCCTGTCATACCAAAGGCAGTGCCAAGATAGCAATAGGAGTAATAGGAAGCCACTAGCAGAAATGCATAGAGTACTAGTACTTAATACTTACCACTCTGCGTTGTATGTTTTGCTTACTTTCACTTATCAGTTCCGTTTCTCCATTTTCCACTACCCGCCCTTGTACCATGGCACATCTTTCCGCCCCATTTACTTCGCCCACTATCCAGCTGTGGCTTCTTCAACGTCACTGCCTCACAAACTTGCTGCCCGCCGTAGGGCTGAGGTTCTCAGTCTCCCGCACTCATCACACTCCTTGTTCCCGTCGTCTGACTGTGGCCTACTCCTACATCAAGTTGCACTCGTCGACAGTACAATTATGGCCACACCTGTGGCCTCAGCTTCGTTCCGCGCTCGTGAGCAACCGCCTCGTTGCGCCTGCTATCATCTGCTGAGGCGCCTCTTGCCACTGTGTACTAATCTGCTCCCCTCCGCTACGCCCACACTTAACTACCGAGGCGCCCTTAACGTCCCAGCGCCCTTGTCCAAACGACACTGCGCCCACTCGTCACCTTGACCCGCACCTTGGTGTAGTGGCCACAAGCCCACACCCTTGTTGCTGTGGTCCTTATTCTTCATCATCGCATGACGTCAGCCTGTCATCAACCTTCTCCAGCTTTGCCAATACTTCAGCCACTTCATCCACTATTCATCTACTTCATCTAATCGTCATTTCATTTTCCTGACATGGTATCAGAGCATAGCAAACCATTCTGAGCGCAATATCCTCCTCCATCCTCTGCCTACTCCTCCTGACGCCTGAAACGCCTGGCCGAAGCACGTCATGGCAAATCCTCCAGCGGTCTAATCTCCTAAACCAGCAGCAACATCTCCAGCCGCCAACCAACATCATCCTACATCTCAGGTGTGACAAGCCATCTGGTAACTATGTATCGGCACAGATCCCTAACGGGTTAATGCACCAAAGGAGCAGCAACATCATCGGTTTCTCCTCGTGCCGCCTAAGCTTGTCGCCAAATCGTACCCTGGTCATCTGCCTCCACCACAGCAGTAGCACTTCCACGCAAGCAACCTCATCCTACCTCAACATCCTTCGAGATTGTGCCAACACCGTCACTAAACCGTGTATGGGCATGGCTTAGTGGCGGCGCTACACGGAAACAAGAGCAGCAGCGGCAGGAGCCTCATGATCCACCTCATTCTCTTTATGTGAACCCTCCTGAGCATCCGAACTAGCATCAACCCATCAGTCACAAACTTTCATCATCAAAGCAATAATAGTCACCTAAAGGTGATTCCAATAATCTTCAGCCTCGGCTGCCTTGCCGGCACAGCCATCAGCCGCCTTCATTGTCACCCTTCACCAGGATAGAAGTGGCCAACTTCATGAAATCGTTTTACGAGATCAGCATTGAAGAGTAAAAGGACCAAGATGAGCTGACATCTAGCTCCTCACTTGGGTGCCACCAAGACAACCCACAAGGATCCTGTGTCTCCAATACCACATATCCAAATGCATCAGCAGAATCCTCTTCTCTGCAGACCACAAACGATGCACTCCCCTCCTCATCCTGTATTAGTACTATCCAAGCACACGCCATAGTGACACCACAAGCCACTACCAATCTCCTCTTCTCAAGCACACCACCTTTCAGCTTCAATGAAGTCTCAGCCTTCATGACTTCCTTCTACGGCATCAACATCTCAAGACCTCCTACTCCAATTCTAGAACAAGGGGGCCGTGTGGCCACTTCTTCCTCTCCCACATTCAGACCTCCATCTACACGAAAACGCCACTTCTCCATTCCTTGCGTCCCTAACAAGGAAAAGGATTGTTCGCCTACCTCCACCAACAAACCACTAACTACAAAGAGCTATGTCGGTCCTGCACCCTGGCTTCGAGGGATGCTTTCCAACAAGTCAGGCGCACCAAAACCTATGTTTGTGGCAAACAACAGCTGCAAATGAACAAGCCTATACACCAGTTCCAAGGGATCATTGTGCCTTGTGACATTGAGGAGGGCTGTTGGAAATATATGTCCTCTCCCACAAGACACGTGTCAGGCAAAGTCCTGCCGCTGGTCCGTGGGAAAGCCAATCCGCGGAAGAGAGACCTGGATAAGCTAGGAACCATGCAAGGCACGCTGGCTCCCGTGGTACGCACGGTCGAGCATGGGGTAGCGCAAAATCTAGGAGCAGTGCAGGCGGGCCACATGGCGGGAGGCTGCCGCAGGCTGACATTGTCATCTGCGGCGGTTTCCCTACGGCGATCTCAAGCACTTGTGGTGGAAGCGGTGAAATGGCGGGAAGAAGCAGCAGGGAGATCCGTGGTGGGGAAGGAAGTGGGGGCGAGCCGCAGGAGGAAGTTAAATCATGGAGCCAATCAAGCGGAGGAGGCCAGGCAGCGGACGGACAGAGCAATCAGGGGAGCAGCAACCAATGAGCACTGGATTTGGCGCATCAATTATAGAGAAACACCTAGGGGACGCACCGCCGAAAACAAAGATTCAAGGAAGAACACAAAGACCACGTACGCGAGCCAATGATGAAGAAACGGACTCGGCAGGAATGAGGATGATGTTCTCTGTGTGCTCGAGGATGAGACCCGCGGTGTGTAGCCATACCGCTTGGAGTCCAAGTAGGAGGACAGAGGATGAGAGGACAGGGATGAGACCGACGGTGTGTAGACACACCGTGTCGAGTCCCAAGTAGATAACGCCTAGGCAACAGTAGCACAATCTGTTCCTTGTCTTGATCGCTTTCTTGGATCAATAATCCGTATTCTCATGTACTCTGCTCTTGACTATCTAAGACATTCACCCACTTCCATCCGTGATCTCAGTATTCTACGTCCCTGCCTCCCATTGCCTTCAGTGCTCTGTCCGCGGTATGTGGGACTGAATGCGTGAGAAGCCAAGCTCGAGGTGAAGTGAGCTGTTGGCGGTGTCCTTGCTTGCACACGGCCGCGGAACAAGGTTCTGCGGAGAGGAGCTGGAAGCCACGAGGTGGCGGCTTGCATGTGGAAAGAAGTGGACCGTGGAGTGTCACTCATTGGAGCGGATCTCATGCATAAGTCTAGACCTAGTATCTGCAGAACTGTTCATTGTCTAGAGTTAGTGTTGTAGAACTGGTGCTGAACAAACCAAGGCAAGTACTGAGTGCTATAGTAGTGCATAGTCCACGGATAGCGTGGAACAGAGCCAGCGCGAAGAAAGTTGAGGACGTGGTAAAATTGGGAATATCAATGTCATGGTGCGTTGAGCGTGGACAGTTCCTCGCTCTTTGCTAAGCGGAACTGCACGTGACCTTCAGATCAATCATTGATGTCGGCGACAAGCTTTGTGCATCAGGACCTTAGGCGATGACACTAGCAATACCAGCGACAGCAATCATCGACACGGTGCTTTCTGCCGCATCGAGCCATCACATATGCGGGCAGCCGAGACTCCTCCCCTGTGCTATCCCGTACCCCAGTCAGCTCCTCACCAGGCTCTGATCCGCTCGCTCAGCACCGGAGGGTGACCTAGTGGCTAGAACAATTGCACTGGCGTCGTATCATGGACGCTCTAGGCGAGCGTGTGGAAGTGGAGACCATCTCCGGCCATGGCAGCCACAGGTCCGGCCAGTCCCAACACGAAACAGAGGGGCAAGAGGATGTGGTAATGGCACTGCGGTGGTTCTCCGGTTCCCCACCATCTTTGGAGCAGCCCTCCAATGGTGGAGAACTCGAGGTCTACCATGGGCTGGTCTACTGACGTCGCAGTGGGGAGCGGCCAATGACAGCTCCCAACCCGATGCTGTAGCACTCATAATCCACAGTACGTCTATCGCTTGAGGTGGTGCAACCTGGAGAGCAACCTGGATCCCAGGAATACTCCACATCGGACGAGCAGCAACCAGGGGCCCAACAACAGCCACGGTTTGACACCACACCAGCGGGGAGCACAGCCTTCGTGCACGACAGGCAGCTGGGGATGGACCTACCACCACAGTTCCCAGGGACGGTGGATGGACTGGCACAAACCCCGGTGCTCGGTCTGCAACAGATGTTGATGCACCCGTAGCAATAGCACCTCGGAACCATGTAGGTGGGACCACCAGCACCCTCTCTAGCCCAAGGTTCCGCGCAGCTGGTGAACGAGCAGCAGGCGCATCAGGTGCCTCTGTCCGCCGATGCAATGCCGATGGGAGATGCAGTTCTCATCACGGCGACACGCATGACATAGCCACCTCTGTACCAGCCGCAACAGTATGTGGGAGCAGTGTAGGTGGGGACGACGCCACAACCCCCCACGGTGGAACCAACGCAACATCAGATGGACCAGCATGAGTCGCACTCAGGGACACCACCGATGAGGATGACAGCGTCGCACCCAGTAATGGGTATGCCATAGTAACAAAAGATCCCGTCACAAACGGTGGTGGGTGCCACACAGGTAGGGACCGCGATGCCCGCGATGGGCATGCAGCAGACTAGGCACTAGCCGTAGTAGTTGGTGGTGCCGACGCAGGCAGGAACCGTGGCTCAGCGCCCCGCGCTGGCTCCGCACCCACCGTAGGGGATGCAATCTTTTGGGGTAGCCGTCCAAGGGGCTGTCACGGCTCAGCCTGCGGGGGTCCAACCATTAATGCACCAGCAGCAGCCGGTTGGAGGCATGCCGCAGATGCAGCCTTCTACAACAATCTTGCACCAGTGGCCAACTCTGCAGCCGCCATAGATGAGTACCTCGCAAGTGGGAACAGATCAGGAGCCATTCTTACCTGGCATGTAGATACAGCTGTACAAGGGACAGCGCAACCGCCCCAACATTCCGCACCTGCATACCAGCAGCTTCACCCGCTGTAGCTGGCCAGATCCATGCCAGCCAGAGTGACTCTTCAGGCACCACCACTAATGGCGCAACCTCAGTCAGTGCCACAAGGTCACTCACATCCGCCACTACACCAGATGACGGGGGGTCACCACCCTGTAGGAACAACGATGGCCCATCCCCTCCCAGTAGCACCGGCCACGGTCACCAGCGTCGTTGGGGTCCCCACCGCGTAGACCTATTGGATGCCCCAGCTGATGGCACCACCGGCACAGGGACCTCAGGCCCCGTCCCTTGGGACGACGTTCTTTTCCACACCTTACACCACCTCTCTGCCAGCCCCCTCTTCCTGGTACATGCCCCAGCCACACACGCACCCAGGCCCTCACATGCCTGCGGGGCAGCCTTCGATGCAAATCCACCATGCAGGATACTCCGCGACCCAATTGGCCAACCTTCCCCCTTCCGACTGTTATGACTGCATTGACGACTAACCGCGGTAATGTGCCTCAGCTGTAGTATATCCGCTTCGAGCCCGTGAACCTGCCATGGTTTGACACCTTCAAGGATGCCCCTGAAGAGGATCCTTGGATCTAGCTCAAGCAACTCACACTCTACGCCAGCATTGGCCGGATCCCACCTGACTTCTGCCTCGCTACTACGAAATTTCACCTCCAACGAGTTGCAGCCAATTGGTACAATACATGTGGACCCTTCCCATCCTTTGAGGACTTCGGCAACGTCCTCATCGAGCGCTTCAAGCACTTGTCGAATGAAGAGGCCCTGCGGAAGATTGAGAAGGAGGTTATGCCAAAGACAACGACATCTCGAGATTCTTGGACCAGCGCCTGACCTGGGCTTTTGTGGGTAAGAACCAGCAGGGAGAGGGCCTTCCGCTGTGGGTCCTCTAGCAAAAACTGATCCGCGCGCTCCCTAAGGAAGTGAGCAGCCTCATGATCGCTGATCGCTACCACTCTCTCCAATATGCAGTACAAGACGCCACGGCTATATCCACCCGACAGCGGTCTACGCGCCAGCATCTGGGTGGAGATACCCAAATGCCATCCTCCTCACAGAACCAGCTCCCGTAGCAGAAGCTCAAGGCCGGTTATACCTGCCAGAGCCTGGAGCACATTGTTTGAGACTGCCCCCGTCGCTGCCAAGCGGCTTCGTGCCCGGACCCCTTCCACCAAGACCCCATGGTCCAACAATGGCATCATTTCTACAACGAGACATGGCCCGGACAAAAGCAACAGCCGCAACAACCGCATCCGTCCCCTACTGGCCAGGTTCAGGCGAGACACGGAACTGGCCAGGGTATCCTGCCGAACCCACCGCCAAACCCCACGGTCGGCGTATGAAATGTTAAGTTGGGTTTGCCCATGGCAGAAGATGACACTACAGAGGTGGCCCCCACTGATGAGTAAGCAGAGTTCATCACAAGAGCTCGCTGGCTCAAACTCTGTGGATGGGATCAGCAGGAAGCCGCACAATTCCAAAATGACCTACAGCAGAAGGTAGAAGCTGTAGAAGCCCAGTTGCAGGATGCCGTTGCAGCCCGTTCCGTGCGACCACCTGAGAAGCGCCGCACCGCGGACCCCGCACGAGTAGACAATTGAGCTGTCATAGCCACCCCATCTGCTCCTCGTACTACTCCCACTGCTGTAGCAGCCTCCAAGGACCCCGTGGAGAAGCTCTTCACCACTCCCATTGAGTCTGTGAACTTCTTTGACGTCCTTCGCCTTCATCCTGAATTGGCTCTACGACTCAAAGAGGAGTTCACCACAACCAACCACCGCCTCCACACTGTTGGTATTTCCCACACATGTACCATACCGCCGCACGGCACCCAGAACACTCGACCGATTACAGCGGAGGCATCACCTGCCTTGAACACTGAGGAACTCGACTTGGGATGGGCAGCGTAGCCCTAAGAACCACCCCGCCGCGACGACCGACACTACGAGGTCGTCTATTGTGTGGTACGGATCTGCGAGTGAAAGGTTCTGGCGATCATTGACACTAGGGCTACCCACTCTACGATTGCCATCCGCGTACTCTGTGTGGTCAGATGGACAGATCGCATCCTCTCCACATGATGTCTATTCAGTAACGCAACCGGTGGATTGGACTACGGAGATGGATAAGTGAAGGGGCTCCCCTTGCAAGTGGGCTCCCTCCACGAGCCAGTGGACATCCAGGTCACACAGGCTCGCACCTACGACATTCTACTTAGAATGGATTATCTCCTTCTGCACAAGGTTAACCTACTGTTCTCCCTTGGCGTCATGCAACTCACATCCGCGACCGGCTCTAAGGAGTATGCCCTAATCACTGTCGGGGACCGGATTACTTTACCCTTCACTGGCGGTGTGCCGTACTCCCTCTCAGACACTGCACGGGAGGATTCCTAGACTCATCCCCAGCATGACCGTGCACCTGAGGGAGCCACGATCGATGTAGAACTAGTGCCGGCCGCGGAATGGCAACAGCTGGCCATGGACTCTGCAACACCAGGCGAGCGAAATAACCTTCTCGGATTATGGCAGCGGGGGGAACAGGTGTTTGGTAAGGGACTGCCCCTGTATGATGAGGAGGACTTCTATCCCATTCGCACTCATTCTCCGCTGCCGCCCCCTCACTGGGACCACATTCTACACCCTCGTCTATCTCCACCACATGATCAGGACTCCGGCGTCCTTCTTGATTCCTTCGCGGACATCTTCACCAGAACGCCAATGGACCTTGGGGCAGTTGATGCTTTGAATGTCATCTGCACCGGGACGGCTTCCCCCGCGAAGCAGAAGGTTCGCCGCATACTACCTGACTAGGAACAAATCATCACCGAGGGCCTCGCGGAGCTAAAAGTACAAGGACTGATCGTTTCCATTGTGAGTCCCTGGCGAGCCTAGTTGGTCATTGCTGGCAAACCTGACGGATCCAAGAGTTGTTGTGTTGACTTCCGCGACCTCAACCGGGTCATAGAGGAAGACGCCTATCCCATTCCTCTGATCGCTGGCATATAGGGATGCCTGCAAGGGCACGGATGCATCCGGACTCCATTGCCAAAACTGCCTTCGTCACTCCGGAGGGGCTCTACGCCTTCACCCGCATGCCTTTTGGCCTCCGCAACGCTAGTGCAACCTTCCTATGCGTCATGGACTCCACCCTCCACGGCAGCCCTAACCTGAGCTGCTACATTGACGACATCATGGTTGCAGTCCACATATTCGCAGAACTCTTCTCCTCCCTCTCTGATGTCTTCTTCGCTCTCCGCGCTGCCAACCTCAAAATGAAAGCTGCGAAGTGCTCCATCGGTGCTACATAAATGGAGTTCCTGTGTTTGTCATGAGTGTTGACGGCATCAAGACGGACCCTGAAAAGATCGCGGCAGTCCAGGAGTGGTGCCAGCCCACAACCGCGGCACAAGTCAAAATATTCCTTGGCTTTGTCTTCTTCTATCGCAAGTTTGTCCGTGATCACACCCGCACCATCCTCCCCCTATAGCACCTCACACACCAAGACGTCCCCTTCGAATGGACGCCGGAGTGTACAGCAACATGGGCGGAAATCAAACATCGAATGGTAACCGCGCCAAAGTTGGAATTCCCCGACTTCAACCTCCCCTTCTCCATTACCACTGATTGGTCACGGGACGGCTTTGGTTCTGCCACAGACAATCCAAGAGCCCTTCCCAGGAGTCATTGCGTACGCCAACTACGCGCTCACGGATTGTGAGTGGAAGTACCCGCCAGTGAATGACGAGTGCGTGGCTGTCCTTTGGGCCCTTCAGCATTTCTACGACTACATAAATAACGGGAAGTCCTTCACCGTCCTCACCGACCATCAGGCCCTGCAGTGGCTCCTCACCACCCAGAATCATGAAGGCATTTTGGCCAAGTGGGCTCTCCTCCTACATGGTTACAACATGAAGATCAAATATCAGCGTGCTTTGGCCAATTGCAACGCAGATGCGCTCAGTCGCCTCCCCCGTGAGGCGTGGCCTACCTCGGCGGATCGGCAGGAGGAACACACGGACCCTCCGCTCCAACCCACTCCCTCTAACGATGCCGAGCCCTAGAAGGAGGGTGTTACCCGCGAGTTTACTGATGATGAGCAATATATCGCGTACCAACTGCTGGCTGAGTCATACTATTCCACAGACCTGGACGCCACAGAGACGCCTCCCGCTCTTCCCACCGACGGTCTCCAGCTTGCATGCCGCCACAACCCCACGATTGCCGGTGGACCCTGGAGGAAATTGCTACACACCTTCCTCCATGCTCTTTCCTCCCACGACCCCATGGAATCCCTTCCGTTGCTCCGGCTATCATTCCTCCACCACCAGCACCGTCGGAACCCTCCGCCACCCCTCTTCTTGACGAACGCCACCCACTGTCCCTGGTCGACTTTCTCCTTCACTCTCCCGGGTCCGCAGACCACCTCCGGACCCTCTTCTCCTCTTTCATCCCCTCCCTCTCCCCTGTCGGCATCCGCCTGTCCTGTTCCCTCGACCGCGACACGGGACTCTGCATGGTTGTCCACGAAGTCCTCACGACTCACTCCCGCATCCGAGCGGACGCTGCCCGTGCACCATATACGTGGACTTCCGCTCCACTGATTCCTGGACCACCTGCACCCGTTGAAGTCCACATGGCATGGTGCTACGTCGCGGTGTGTGGCCGCAAATTTGTGGCAATCGTGGACACCAGAGCCACCCATACCACCATCGCATGGCGGATGGTCTGCACCCTACACATCAACCACCCCCTCAAACCCACCCGGCTCCGCTTCTCCATTTCCACGGGTGCCATCGATGCACCCATCGGCCAGATCGCGGCTCTTCCCACCCATGTCGCCGACATTCATGCAATGCCTACGATCCGGGTGTGTGATGTGCGAACATATGACATGCTCCTGGCGGCGGACTGGCTCGTGCCGCAAAAAGCAGATATATTCCTCAGTGATGAGATTCTCAGTCTCATTTCGGCTTTTGGAATTCTCTCTTTCACTTCGCTTTTTACTTCACCTCGCCCGCTCTCAGTCTCTCCTCCCATGGTTACTGCCCCGACCGGTACCGGCACTCGCCTCACCCGCTGTGTCATGCAAAGCTCTCGTGTGAACCACGGTACAACCTTACCAATGGCCCACCCTTCCAGCGCGGGGTCCGTGCCCTTGTTGCGGGGGGGTGGTGGATCAAGACGCAAGATACGAGGACAATCCGCGGGCCAGGCCACGGCACTTACTGCTGGCATACGATGTTCCGCGGCACCTGCAGCATCGGCACCAATTAGTGTACCCCAGTCACCTAGCCCTACCGCACCTCCAGTTGTAGTGGCTATACAAACGGCACCAGCTGGTGCGCCACTGTCATCTGCCACTTCCGCACCCCCATCGGCAGCTTGCGCGCGAGTGGCATCGCCTGGCGCACCACCATCACTTGGCCCTTCCGCACCCCCAACAGCAGTAGTCACGCCACCGGGCCGTTCCGCACCTACCGCACACTCCTCTTCTCCACCAGTCGCCGGAGGCTGTCTGGCCCAAGGGATACCACAATCCTAGCTCAGCGTAAGAACAACAATGGAAGGTGCATGGAACCATCTGGAAGAAAGCTCTTGGGACAGGGGAGACCAAACCAGGGCCAATTTCCTGCTGGACGTGGTTAGTAACGTCATCATGTACCTGCAAGATGAGCTCCCAGAAGTAGTCTGCGTAGATATGGGAGACTCGTTCTTCAACCGCGCCTGGCAGGTGGCCCTGAAGGACACGACTAAGGCTGCTCTGACTCTTGGATAGCATGGACGACAGGATCAACTACTGGAAACGGCAGGAGCGGAGCATCTCATTTTGGCGCTCCGCAATGTCCTGAATCTCCGCCCGGAACGAGTCCGTGACATGGTGGGTGTGGCAGCATTCCTCGATACAGAGCAACCAGACCGCTCCATGAACGCCGCTCGTGAATGGTGGCTCCAGGCACGCCACGACCAGGCAACGGACCCTACGCGGAGCTATGAACATCTGCTCCAGGAACAAGGCCGGGCCCTCACCATTTATCACGTCCACCAGATGCCAGCGGGAACGGTAGAGGCACCGGACAGGAAGAGTGGGGCAAAGATGTGAAGATGGGGAAACCTGATCCGAGTTTTCACCATCAGATGGGAAATACAGTACACGCCCAAGGAGCTCGTAGGCATCTCTGCGGTAGAACAACATCTCAAAGAATGAATGTGATAGCGTATAATGACCCCGAGGTAAACTTCTCAATAACGGTTGAGGTCGAACAACCGAATTCCGGCGCCACTTGCTCCGTTGCTGCTTCTTTCTTCTACCTCTGCTCCTCCGCCTCTTGTTGCCACAGTGCCCATATCTTGTTCCGTGTTCGGGTGAGCTCAGGAGATTCCCAAAGATACTCCAGAGCCTCCTCTGCCTCAGTGATGATGCGGTTCTTCTCCTCCTGGCACACCTCCACGGCTTCCTAGGCCCAGTGTTGCACGACCTCCTCCTTCAACAATGTGCCTATTTCTTGAAGTGCTTCCAAAGTCCATCTGCCACCGCGGCTAAAATCTGTTGGCGTACTGCACCCTCCAGAGTCAGGCACAAACATTTTCCGATGGGCGCATACCAGATGTTGTACTGTTGTGTCAGAAGAATACAATGAGTGACGGTAGCAGGAGTAGAAGCAGGTAGAAGCAACTGTTACCCACAGGTAAGACAGAGAAGTGACGCAAGCAAAGAGGTGAGAGTAGTCCCAAAACGTTAGAGACTAAGATTCACAAGAGACGAGACGCTTGAGGTACAAGATAGGCAGGAGTCCAAGAAAGAATTGTGTTGGCGAAGCAGGTGACAGAGAGTAAGTGCTAGGCAAAGGATGACGAGGCGAAAGACGGTGAGCTGAGAGTGGTTGACGAAGGCAAAAGGACTGAGAGATGAGCTGAGTGAGAACCCGGCGGTGAAGCCGCGGAAGCAAAGGGAACAGGATGAACTAAACTGTTCTGGTTAACTTGAGGGAATGAACATCCACAGTATCAAAGGGCAGAACAGGACAAAACAATAGAGCAACGGCTTCTTTCCGCTAGCCGGACGCGGGTGACTGGTGTCACGTTATTAGGGTATGACTTGACGGTAGGTTGTGAACGGTCGAGTGACCAAAGAACCATTAGAGAAGATGGTTCAGTTGTTGGAACTAAACCGTTATTGAGAATTTTGCCACAGGGTTAGTGTACCCTGTCAGATTCATTGTCTGACACCCCCCTTGAATCTGACAGCTTATTGATGTGAATAGGCTTGTTCAATCCAAATGGAGTGCCCTGCACCCCAAGAGAAGAGGAAGTGGGACCACATGTCTCCTAGGTCTTCTGGTTGTGCATCAATCAGGTCATGATAGATCGTGCGTGTGATGGTCTTGAGTTCTCTTCGCACTTGCCGATTAACCTCGACATAAGTTTCAATCCGTTGATCTGCAGGTCCTAGGTAGAGTCGATCACCAAGCAGACAATCTATGACTCCATGGTGTAGCAGAAGCACTGGGAAGAGGATCATGTAGACCTGTTCAGTCCATTCTTGTGTTTGTTGCCATCCTTCACAAAGGCTGGAGGACGGCAGAGGGTCAATTTTGTCTACCAGTGCAGGAAGAGTATCCATGTTGGTGCAGACGTTTTTGAGCCAGTGTCTCCACCATCCTTGTTAGAGAAGTCTGTGCCAAAGGAGTAGAGCTGTATGGGCTGTTCTGAAATGATGGTGATAGGAGGGATGAACAAGTGGTCGAAGTTGGTCACAAGCGGCTTGAAAGGTGACTTGCCGCAGATTTTCAGCATAGTCATCTGAAGTCAGGCTATCCCTCTCAATGTTGTATTCAATGGATCCCCGAAGCAAATTGACGAATGCATATCCACGCACGGACCATCCCCGGGCATGAAGGAGCACCGAGGCTGACCAGGTATGCACATTGGAACCGTCTTCATCCAGAGGGTCAATGGATGATGGAGGTTGTAGTGCGGCCATGAGAGCTGCTCGAGTGGTTGGAGATGGCGTTGATAGTTGCAAGGAGGGTGATGGATCTGGGAGATTCGAGTGGATGAAAGCGGGGGAAGGATGAGCAATGGAGGAGGAAGGCTGAATAGCTGAGTGGTTGCAGATAGTCACGAAGCGAGTCATGTGCCTGGACGTGTTGGAAGAATGTGGAGAAATGATGAGTGATGAGGTGGGCGCAGGGGTGAAACCTCGTGCACTGTGGAAGTTTTGGCGTGGGCGCAGGTCGTCGCGGAATGGGCAATGCGACCGGGTGGATCCTTTTGCGGAGCGGGAAACGGAAACGAATGATGGCAGAGAAGTTGCTGGATTGCGGAGTGGGCACAGGGGCGAAATCACGTGTGCTACTAAAATAGGGGAGGTAGAATGCGGCAAGGGGAAGGCGAGAGCCAACGCGCCACGAGAAATGTGCTACCAGCGTGGATGCAGGATCCTGCAAAGTGGGCAACTAGCTCGTGCAGGTCCTTGTGCTGGCCACGAATGTTGATGCTAAAGAGGCAGAGGTTGATGATATAGGAATGGGCGCAGGGGCGAACCGCATACGCTAGTTTCTCTGTGGACGCAGGTCGTCGTGGAGCGGGCAATGCAACCGGGCAGATCCTTGTGCCGAGCGGATGATGGTGCTGAAGCGAAGGAGTGGATAGCGGTGGAGGCGGCTGATGGCTGAGTGGACGCAGGGGCTGAACCGCGTGCGCTCGTAGGAGGCTGAGAAGCTTGAGGGGAGGTTGAGATGAGGACAGACTTGGGGAGGCTGAAGATGAAGAGCACAGGCGGAGGAGGAGGCGTGCTGGCTGAGGAGGGGAAGTTGAAAGTGCGGGAGGAGTTGCTGGAGAAGGAGGATGGCGGAGGCGGAGCGGCAGTGGGTGCGAGCATGACAACCAGTTGCTCTGCTATCGAGAGAGTGATGGCCTGTTCCCCAGTTGGCCCGAGACCGATGGGGAGGAAGACTGACGGTGTCCGATATCCTAGAGACGAGAGAAAGCCGATCGCAGCAGAGGAAGTCGTGCGCTGAGCAGAGACACGGGTCTGCTGATGTCAGGAAAGTGATGGCTTGTTCCCTAGTTAGTTTGCAACAGGAGTAGGAAGACTGGCGGTGTCCGATGTCCTGATGGTAGGAGTTACGATGCTGTTGCTGACGTCGCGAGAAGGTGGTGCAAGGGCACGGTTCGAGATGAAGAGCACAAACAAGTTGAAGAGGATGGGACAGAGGAAGCAGATGAGACTAAGGAAAGGAAATGAGAAAGACGGAGATGCTTACAGAGGCTGAGATGATGAGAGGTAGCGAGCGGCGAGCAGCAAGAAGCATCCAGGAAGTTGACGACAGGAAGCGGCTCAGGAGCTGCTTGTGAATATTGTGGATGACAAGTCACCAATTATTGACCACAGGCGCGGAATGGGCGCAGGGCTTCCTCGGGATGATGCAGCGTTTCTTCAGCACGAGGAACACTCTTAGCGGTGCTGCTGATGTCAACTGTTGATGAAGTGGAGTGGAGCGGTATGGCGGTGGCGACTGTGGAGGACTGCACATCCGAGAAGTGGAGCGTTGGTGGCGGTAGAGCGATGACTTGGTTGCGGGGCACCCGGTGATGTTGCCAGATGCTCTGATACCACGTAAAAAGAATGCAATACGCGATGGCAGAACGAGCAAAAGTAGGTAGAAGCAATTGTTGCGCACAGGCAAGTCAAAGAAGTGAGGCAAGCAAAGAGGTGAGAGTAGTCCCGAGACGTTAGATGCTAAGATTCACGAGAGACAAGAAACCGGATTTGCAAGGTAGGCAGGAGTCCGAGAGATAATTGTGATGGCAAGGCAAGTGACGGAGAGTAAGTGCTGAGCAGAGGATGATGAGGCAAAGGACAATAAGCTGAGAGTGGTTGATGAAGGCAAAAGGATCGAGAGGCGAGCACAGCGAGAACACGATGGCGAAGTCGCAGAACCAAAGAGAATAGGATGAATATATCTGTTCTGGTTAACTCAAGGGAATGAACATCCTCGGTATAAAATGACAGAATAGGACAAAACAGCAGAGCAACGGCTTCTTTCCGCTAGCCGGACGCGGGTGATTGGTGTCAGTTTATTAGGGGATGACTTGACAGTAGGTTCCAAACGGTCGAGTGACCAGAGCGGTAGACGTAGGCACGCGAGCGCACATTAGTGGAAGGTGAAGTTGTTACAGAACAGGAAGCGACGGCGAGCCGCAAAGAAGCTGCCGAGCGGGCGGCAGCGGAAGTGGCGGAGGCAGCAGAAGCAACAGCGGCAGCTGAGCAGGCAGCGACGGAAGGCAACAGTGGCGGCAAAGGAAACGGAGGAGGTAAAACGAGTGGTCGTGGCAGCAATAAGGGAGGCAAGGCAGACAGTAGAGACCGAGAGCGCAACAGCGGAGGCGACGACAGTAGTAGCTGAGTGAGCCGCGAAGAAGCGGGTGGTGTAGGAATAAGTAGTAGCAGAAGGGGAGAAAGGAAAGAGGGTTAAGGAGGCAGGATGAGCCAGGCCGGGAGTGACCACAGCCGAGAGAGAGGCGGAAAAGAATGCATCACAACCGGCCCTATCGGCAGCTGTGCTCAACAGAAAGGCCAAAATCCAAGAAGCAGCCAAGAAGGCTACGGCCTCTACAGTCGCCAGCGAATAGGGTGCCCCGTCTCACGTTGCCTCTATCAGCCGCATGGCCACTCCCACAAAGAGCCGGCCGCAGGAATGCAGGCACCGTCCGCGGAGACCACACCGACATCCCGCCAGCGAGACCAGGGAAAGCGAGAAATCGATGATAGCACCGCTGGTAAACCCTCTGCCAAGCGCAGCAAGAAACGCTACCAACCATAGGACACCCTCCCAAGTATGGACCTGGCACAGCTTGCACAGGCCCACGGGGACGCCGCCCATGTAGCAGAGCTGCTCCTAGCGGTATTCCGCAGCGTCCTGATGCTAGCTGATCTGGTTCCAACGTAGCTGCGGCCTGTCCTTAGGGGTGCTGGTACCGGAGCTTACCGCAGAAAGGAGCCCGGGGAGATCGCCGCAGCCGCGGCGGCCAGGAAGGAGACAGGAGTGGTGTGGTTTCCGAACTCTGTAAGTCACCACCAAAAAACGACGAGGAACAGCCCATTGCAAAAGGACAAGGCCTGCAGCGGCTCTCTGAGGATGCAACAGGGCGGCGGCCCAAGACAGAGGTGATCGACATCCGCGAGGGACGAAGTTGGCAACATAGGGCACCACCTAAAGTAAAGCTGCGGAACTAGTGGAACAAAGGAGAGCTGCGCGCGGTGGGGATCCTGTACCTCTTCCCAGTACCGGAAAGCTGGGAGAGGGAACCCCCCCCCTCTATGACGAGGAGAACCAACAGTGACTGCAGGCAATGAAGGCCGAGCAGGACAAGAGGCGAGGAAAGGGTCTGCCGGCAAAGGAGCCAGAGACGAAGAGAAAACACGGTGAAGCCATCGTGGAGAAGGCCGGCAGGACGAAGGGGCCAGTGGAAACACGGGAATGACGGATTTGGCAGACAGCCCACATCCTGCTCTGCGCCACCACCAAGGAGCAGCACAAAGAAGAGGCGTGGAAGGTGTATGCGGCCATAGAAACAGAGCTAAGAGTGGAATTTGACAGACGGAAGAAAGATGATCTCGCCCGCCTCTATGAGCAGTACGCATAGGAGGGCGGTTGTCTCTGGCAAACCACGCTGCGGGTATTGTTGGTACCTCTGTCCACCTTGGAGAAGGTAGTGGTCAAGGCCTCCCACGGCCACCACCATCCCACTCCAACATACAAACACTCAAGGACAGCCCTTCTCCCATCCTGCACGTGCCCAATCTCGCGGTACTCGTCAAGGAGGTGGTGCAGCACTACGTCCCATGTGAGCGGCACCGGAAAATTACGCTGCAAGACATGCCATTCTTCTTGCCCTCCTCCATTGGTGAGCCTCTGGAGCGGATCATCATCGACTTCCACGGGCCACGGCCTCGTCGCGCTCAGGGAGAGAGGTATTGGATTGTTGTGGTGGACTATTTCACGAAATAGATATGGGCCTGCCTAATACCCAACAAGTCCTCAGTCCAGGCTACACGCTTCATCCAGGAAGAGATCTTCTACTGGTTTGGGAGATGCAGTGTGGTCCACAACGACAATGGAATCGAGTTTGCACGAGCGTTCCGCGACGAGCTCACGGAATGGGGTGCGCGACATATCCTCTCCGGACGGTACCGACCAGAGTCCCAGTGTCAAGTGGAGAGGCTGTACGACATCCTGGAGCGGACGGTGGTGCCTGCAAAAAGCAACGATTGGGGGGAGGATCTCAAGAAGATAACACACTTTTTCAACACAATACCCAGCCATGCAACTTTGTTCTCCCCGCACCTCCTTATCTTTGGGCAACCTCCGCACGCAGCACTTGGCATACCACAGAAACCGCTGTGGTTGCCCCTTGACCCGGAAGACACACCAGATGGGCGTTCGAAGGAGGAACGGGAGGCCGCCAAAGACGAGGAAGTGCAGGAATGGTTCCGGGAGCACTGCCGGAGGACAGACACAATGCGCCCGGAAGCAAGGTTGTGGGGCTCTGTCTTTGCCTGGCGCGAATGTGATGTCGCTAACCGACGGCTCAACCACAGGCCAATCAAGGAGGAGAACCTGGTCTACCTCTGCCCTTTCCCAGGCGCGGGACGCGAAGCGGGAGAGGCACGGGAGGTGTACCGTGTGGCCAGCGTGGTCGCTTGGCACGTGTGGCTGGAAGGGTCGGACGGGTTCAGCGACCGCAGCTACCCTGCCACCCAATTCATGTTCTTCCCTCTTGCCTTGCTGACGTACATCCCTAGCACAGGTGGAAAACTTCCTCCGCTTGAGGAATGCAAAGACTCGTGAGGATGGAAGGCAGAGAAGGTGTTGGAGCAGTGCGAGGCACAGGTGTCAGAGCAAGAGCAGCAGTGGAGCCAGGAGCCTCGGGAAGAGGAGCCAGAGGAGGGCTCTGGCGTGTAGGAGGTGTCCACAGGGGCAGTCCAGGCAGGGCAGCAATGGAGAACAAAGGAACGCAAGGACCGGCAGCAGGTGTAGCAGGAACAACCAGAACAGCAAGAGCAGCAGCAGGCGGATAGTGGAGAGGAGACGCCGAGGGCACCCGCCACCATTTCGCGACGGGGTGTGCCCATGAGCGCCCACCAGTTGACCCTTGCATATGGTGCCAGGAGAACCTACCGGCAGAACCGTTGTTGAAGTGGTGTACCGCATCTGCAGCCAACCAGCACATCAAGGAATGACAAAGAGCTGCATTGGGCTGAATCGCACTTGTCCAAAGTGCATACACAAAGCCAAGGAGGAGGGAGCGGATAAGAAGAATGAGGGGGATGGCGGAGCAGGCCTAGACTCGGAAGGAGGACAAGCGCGCGGGCGATGGACCTGGAAGAAGAGGAAGAGGAGGGGGAAGATGAAGAGGATGAGGAACACGCAGGAACACAACAAGGACCCCGCACAGTCCCTGTGGCCACCATGAAGCAATGGCAGGAGGAAGGTTGGATGGCGGACGTGGAGCAGGCTAAGAGGGAGAAGGATAATAAGACGTGTGCCCAATGTGGGTACAGCTGGGGCTGGATAGTGAACGACTACATTGTTTGAAGAATGTAAGCATGAGAAGGGCAGTAGCAGAAGCAGGAAGAAGCATCGGAACATGCACGAGCACGTCAGCAACGTGACGGAAGCGAGAGCGGTCTCGAGGACTTAGTCGCACAGCTTGAGAGAGAGAGAGACCGAGGTGCAAAGAGAGGCGAGGTAGACACAAGCTGTTGAGAGAGCACAAGGTGAGTGATGGTTGGCTGGGAGAGTGTTGAGCAAAGGAGCGAGAGTGACAAAGCGAAGAGCTACGAGCTGGAAAAGACAGGCGAAGACAAGGTATGCGACCTGAAGCAGAGCGAAGACACGTCGAAAAGCCGCGGAACCAAAGGGGAATAGGATGGGAATAATTGTTCAGGTTAAACTAGGTGGGGATGAACATCCTCCTTCTATCAAAGGCAGATTAGGACAAAGGATATGCAACGGCTTCTTGTGCACTAGCCGGACGTGCTTGCGGTCGAACCGCTTATTAGGGGATTACTCGGTATCGTACCGTTGTTCGGTTCTCACCATCAATGCTTCGTGCCTGATGGGCCCGAGGTGGTTTGTGCCGCGACTTGAACCATTATTAAGTGCTCAGAATTTTCAAGAGAGGAGGACCCAGAGACACCTGGAGATGAACCCATCAGTTCTTCTACCTTGACAGAGCCATAATTCTGACACCCTCCTTGAATTTGTGAAGGTAGTATGTCGTTCTAGCTTCTCTTGTTGTTTCCCATTGAGTTGTACTTCACCGACCCTCCGAAGTAGGTGATACAGCCTTGCCACATGAGGGGTAAGTTGCGGTCATGCTTAGCCAAAAGAAAGTGGATCATAGGGTCAACAAGTGTACGATGCCCTCGTCTGAGTTTCGTGCTCAAAATATCAGGCTGAGCATGAAACACGCTGGGACTGTAGTTTTTGCTGGGACTGTAGTAGAGTGGTTCTTGAACAAGAGATACCACAATGGGGAAGTGGAAGAGGTGATAGGGTTTTAACTTCTTGTGGAAGATCTGCTACCATTCGTTGACGTTGGTCGCTGTGACATCAGCCTCATCGTCCTCTGGGAGGAAAAAGCTTGGGAATGTCTGGCAGAGTGGGGAAGACGTCCACATGAGAAATGTGGAGATAGTAGGAGCGTTTGGACCACGCACACTCCTGCAAGGAGTACCATCGCTCAGTTCCAATGTCAGTAAGATGTTCAATGAGGTGGTAGATAGGAGCAAGGCGTATCCTTCGTACACTCTAGATGGTAGCGAAGGTGGCGTCGTAATCCTTTGGGTGACACAGGTTGTTGTGAAAGTGGTCATATTTGCCAAGAAGCAACCCTACCACCTCGTACTCGTTGATGTAGATGTCGCGTGCACTGGAGATGACACTGTCCGACCAACTGAGGATGTTGCTGGCATTGGGGGCAAGAACAGGGAGATCAGCCCACGCAGTACACGGCTTGTCCGTGATATGAATGTGGGCGAGAAAATGCAGAGGAAGAGAGGAGACGAAGGCAGAAGATGAAGGAGGATCGACAGATGGCACAGTGGGCGTAGGGGCAAAACCACGTGTGTTGAGGAAGTTTCGGCGTGGGCGCAGGTCATCGCAAAGTGGGCAATGCAACCGGGCGGATCCTTGTACCAAGCAAGCGATGAAGAAGGATGATGAAGGAGGAAGGCGGAACGGTGGAGTGGACGAAGGGGCAAAACCACGTAAGCGGCTGAAATAGGGGAGACAGAATGTGGCAAGGGGAAGGCCAGAGCCAACGCACCGCGAGAAATCTGGTCCCAGCACGGGTGCAGGCTGTTGCAAAGTATGCAACTAGCTCATGCAGGTCCTTGTGCTGGTCACATATGCTGATGATGTGGAGGCGAAAGCTGATGATGACGGAGTGGGCGCAGGGGCGAGCCGCGTGCGCTATAGGAAGTTTCAGCGTGGGTGCAGGTCGTCCCATAGCAGGCGATGCGACCGGGCAGATCCTTGTGCCGAGAAGAGGATGATGCTGAGGCGAACAGGTTGCGGATGAACGCAGATGACTGCTGAGTTGGCACAGGGGCAGAACCACGTGCACTACAGAGGCTGATAGGGAAAACTGATGTAGAGGCGGTGCGGATGATGGCAGGCACGACGTTGATGACGAAGGGCAACTCAAAAGAGGAAGATGAGGCTGGGATGAGGAGAACGGCTGAAGGAGGCAAATTAAAGATTACGCTGATGCGTGGAGACGAAGGGCAGGCTGAAGCTGAAGAATAAAGGCGAAGAAGGTTGTGTGATGACTGAGAAAGAGGAAGCTAACAAAGGCGCTGATGGTGCGTCAGGAAGTGAAGCTGAAAATGCGGGAGGAGTCGTTGGAGAAGGAGGATGGTGGAGGCAGAGCGGCAGTGGAAGCGCGTGGGGCGATCAGTTGCTCTACTATCAGTAGAGTGACGACTTGTTCCCCAGTTGGCCCAAGACCGACGGACGGGAAGACTGGTGGAATCCAATATCCTGGCAGCGAGAGAAACTGATTGCAGCACAGGAAGTTGTGGGGCGAGCAGAGACACTAGTCCGCTGATGTCAGGAGAGTGACGGCTTGTTCCCTAGTTGGCTCGCAATGGGAGCAGGAAGACTGGCGGTGTCCGATGTCTTGACGGCGGGAGTTACGCTGCTGCTGTTGACAACTCGAGAAGGCGGTGCGAGGATGCGGCTCGAGATGACGTGTGCGAGAGAGTTGAGGCAGATGAGCTGAATGGGGCAGGTGATGCTGAGGTGAAGATGAGGCAGGAGGAGGATCTTGTGAGGGCTGGGGTTGTTGAGAGGCAGTAGGCAGCGGGAGGCAGGAAGCTTCCAAGAAGATGACGGCAGATGGCAGCTCAAGGACTGCTTGCGGCAGTTGTTGACGTTGAGTCACCGATTATTGCCCACGGGCGCGAGATGGGCGCAGAGCTTTCTCAGGATGACGAGATGTCTCTTTAGTGTGAGGAACTCTTCAGGCGGTGCTACTGATAACAGCTTCTGGCGATGCAAAGAGGCGTGAAGTGGCGGTGGCGGCGGCAGAGGAATGCTGATCAAAGCAGTGAAGCAAAGGTGGCGAAAGAGCGATGATTCGGTCACAGGGCTCCAGGTGGTGTCGCCTGATGCTCTGATACCATATCAAGAGAATGTAAACATGAGAACCGCAGTAGAAGAAGCTGGCGGAAGCATTGGAACATGCACAGGTACGTCAGCAAAGTGACGGAAGCGAGAGCGGTCCCGAGGAGTTAGTCGTAGAGCATGAGAGAGAGAGAGAGAGACCGAGGTGCCAAGAGGGACGAGGTAGATAGAAGCTGTTGAGAGAGAGTAAGCCGAGTGTGTGAGAAGATTGCAAGTGCTACCGTAGAGTGGACGCGGTCGTGGAGACGAGCAGTTCAATGGTGGACAGGAGCACGATCAGAAGCAAAGCGGAAACGGCGATAGGATGAAGGGATGGAAGCAGATGATGATGGAGAATAATAAGGAAAGGCCTGGGAGCGACACCGAAGGTGTGAGCGCTGAGATCTTTGCAGCGAGTGGACGTAGCACTTTGAGGGAAGGACGGAAGCTTCCTTGAAGGTGCGAGCGTTGCTGACGTATGAGTGATGTTTAGCAGAAGTGAGTGGGTGCAGTGCGGGAGCACGGGCGCTGAGCTGAGAATGGAAGGCAAGAGGGACTCGAGGCCGCCCAACGGGCGAGCCTGAAGGAGACTCCAATGGATTGATTATAGACTGTAGTACAAGCAATACAAATAGGAAAGGTTTAACCTAGCGCGCTTTGTCGAGCTAGCATAGAGATGGCGGCTTGGGCAAGTGCGAGACTAGGGAGCGCCTCGAGACCACGATTTGGCTTTGCTAGCCGTACGCATAGGGGAGTGGTGAGTGCAGGCACGATCTTCGCAGGTGCGTTTTGCTTGGGCCGTTGTGGTATCCGGCCGTTGGTCTTGGTCTTGGCGAGGCTCGCACAGCTTGTCGGTCGTGGAACCGTTTGGGTGTTGATCTTGTGACTCCGGGGATGAGCCTGCATTGTCACTCTTTTTTTCTCAATGGCTGCACCCCTTGAGGCGATCTCCGAGATAACATCCGACACCCCCCTTAGATCGGGAGAGGAGTGCAATCCTTGAATGGCAGGCCTGCGAGTCCTTCTTCTGTGGGAGTGCAGCACAGAGAGAGCTTGGGAGGTTTTGGAGGCGGTGGACGCCTTAGCACCAGGTTGTAGAGAGAAGAGAGGAAACCTGGGCGATGCAGCAGTTTTTGAGTTCTCTCAGTAAGTGCAGTGGCTAAGGGATCTTCAGTCAGGGGGAAGGAGCAGTTTGTCAGTAGTGTGGAGGAAAGTTCAGTTGAGTTGCAGTGAGGTAGTATGGGCTTGTAGTAGGAGGCCGACTGATTCCGATCACGTGTCCATACAGTTCTTGGACTTGGGCCATACTTGGATCTGCGCAAGTTATGGGCGGTGACAACTCTGCGAAGGCAGGCAGTCCAGATCTGTGAGGTCATATGATGCGTCTTCATGAAGTGGTCTGCTTCCTGCAATAGACGATTGATGAGAAACTTGCCATGGGCGGGAGCTGCGGTCAGCAGTGTTCCGTGAGTTGTGCAGTAGCTTGTGAGAAAGGTGTGAAGGGGTGCGTGAGAGGTGTTAAAGAGGATGAGGCGGGGTGGTCGGTCAAAGTGTTTGGTCTGTTGATTCAGCCAGTCCCTTAGTGCAGGGACAGCCCCGGTCAGTGTGCGAAGGGAGAGGACAGTGCAGTGATGTGAGTGTTGATCATGAATGAAGAGGAAGTGACTGTGATGGGCAGTGGAGTATGTAGTCGGAGGCTGGATGAGGGCAATGTGTAGGGAGTCAAAGCTGTACAGAGAGGGGTGAGAAGAGAGAGGAGGAGAGGAGGACGCGGTGTACATCTCAAGACCATACTCCTCAGATCCAATCTCTGTCACGAGCTCAACTACTCCTAGCATGACAGCATTGTTAGGAGCAGGATTCACAACAGCAGGGATGGCAGGAGGAGATGAGGTCTCTATGTTGTTGACTGGGTTTGAACGCCACCTTGAGCTTCCCATCCGGTTGTAGTAGCGTTGATGACGCTCCTCCGCCCAGTTGGGTTGTTCACCATAGGACTTTCCGGGGTTCTCATCCAGCCACTCGTCGGTAGCACGATGATCACAGACCTCAGGCGGGTGGTTGCGACGGCCACACTTAGTTCCTTTGAATGGACCGTGGCGGATGGTGTAGGAGCAGGCGGGGAAGCGGTTGAACATGCGGTTGTCAGTGGTGGCGGCCATGGTTTCAAACGAGTTGGTGGCAATGGTAGTCTCGCGTGCTTGCTTGGCGACGTAGTCCTGTTCTGCTGTCATGAGTTTGGGGCTGATGACAGCGAGGGTCAGTTGGTCAACAAGCAGCTGCAGCAAGATTTGGCGGATGATATCATACTGACCAGGAAGGCCGGAGATGATGCCGGTGCAGACGACAGCAGGAGGAAGGTCAATGTTCATTTCCTTGAGATCGCGGGCGATGGTGCTGGCGGCTGCAATGTAACTGCCCATGTTGGTATGGGCGGCGAAGGGTACGGAGAAGAGTGACATGATCTTGATTCCGCAGGCGGTGGAGGTGTTGTTGCTGAAGCGATCTTGAAGGGCTTTCCATACTTCGTGAGTCTTGTTGCCGAGAGTGCAGATGTCTTCATGCAGTTCAGGAGAGGAGGTGGTCATGATGGTCATGAGGGCGGTGCTGTTGGCGACTTCCCAGGAGGCG